>JAMKCH010019213.1:0-22059 GCA_023653785.1 Ophioderma brevispina | reverse complement strand
AGGGATTTCTTGCATGGCAGCATATCAGTCAAAGCTCGTGATTTAACGCTTTGGCCACTGGATATTGCACTGACGTCGCTGACTCAAGATCAATGCACTGCATATAGCAGCCTGAGCATTGATGCATACTAGCCTAATATGCATCTGGGGTTTACCTGCCTAGCTGGGTAAAAAATGCGTAGTCATAGGTTTGCTTGTCAAAGTTCATTAATCATAAAAAAAGTTTGCTAGTCATAAATTAAAAAGGGGTTCGCTAGTCATAAACTGAAAAGGGGTTCATTAGTCAAAAATTGAAAAGGGTTCACTAGTCATAAAATTATCCATAAATGTAAACCCTAAGGGTCTAACCCGGCACACTAACCTTTTATTTATGATTAGCAAACTTTTTTTTTATTTATGACTAGCAAACCCTTTTCTGAGTTATGACTAACCTTATGACTGGCAAACCTTATGACTAGCCAGAGGCCCCCCCCAAGGCTGATGCTACTATCCCAGGCTGATGCTTCAGTCTATGCTAGTAGCTCTGGCTCTTAGCTTAGTAGCATATGCCAAATGTGCATTTGAATCATAAAACAGCACAACACATTTTAAGCCATACATTACAATCCCGGCATACAATACACCACTTTTTACATGTTATTGCATTTTGTGATCCACAACCTCATTTTGTGATCCACAACCTTATCCCCCAACTTACCTTAAAAAAAGTTGAGATTTTTATATCTGAACCATCATAGCCTTAGTAATCCAAATTTGGTCATATCTGTAATTCACAATTTTGAATTTTCTGTCCATAAATGGACAGAAATTACAGCACATGGCCTATGGGACCTTGGGAAACAAGGAATTGCTCAAAACACAAAACCATAAGATAGCCGTCAACTACAATTTTGTGAAAAAGTTTTTCTCAAGTATATCTAGTGGAACAAGAATAAAACAAAAGGTACTGAAATAACGAAATACACCTTTAATAACACACACAACACTTTACATGGTGGACATGTCTAATAATTGTACAGGCTATTAATCATGAAAAATATTTGGAAAAAATTGCAGTTTTCTCAGAATAAACACTAACCACAAGCATCAGCCTATATCTAGTACATCAAACATGGATGCTAACCTTTCTACACATATTTTGGTAATATGCACAATTCTTTACACAGTGGTGCTGTGCCTACTTGTCCAGGCTAATCATGAACAATATTTGGAAAAAACATTGTTTTCTCAAAATAAATTGTGCTTCGCCCATTATTGTGTTAAAAAAACCTAATTAGACATACCCCACGCATATCCCCATAAACGATACTGCATCAACCTTTTCACACTAAGTCAGTTCTGCATCATAAAGCACAATCTACAATCACAGACAAAATTGTTGGCACACTGTACGAGCGCGTAGCCAAGAGGGTGCGAAGGGAGCACACACACCCTGAGGTCTAAAAAAATGGAGAAAAGAAGCTGAGGGCATTGAAATAAGGCTTAGATTGTGAAAAATGCATATTTCTGCCCCTGGACCCCACCGGGGCCTTAAGCAGCTCCCTAGACTTCTTGTTGTTGTGATGTGGATCGTTCCCAGGATCTGCACCATGGGGGGTGCAGGGTCCTGGCTACGCACATGCTTTACATACATGGTGAAATGCTCTCTCCCCATCAATGTTCAAACATGTTTGTTCATCTTTTGAGACTACCCAACATTGATTGAGCAATGGGAGGGATCAAGGGTTATCCTTGCAGGCTACATCTTGAAGTGATAGTGTGTGGCACAAAATTAATGCAGATGTGCCAACTAAATTTGTCTGTGATTGCAGGTCTGGTCTACTTGTGTAAACACTGCACACAAAAAAGCCCACATGAAATTGAGAAGTAAAATTTACTAAACACCGATGTATATTTTCTTGCGTTATAATTGTTAACCCTTAGCCAGTGAAATAAAACCACTCTGCAGTAGTTTTATTATAAAATTACTTGATTTACACACACACAGAAACTGTTTTAGGCTAATTCGTATTAGGCTAATTCATTTCAGGTTAGTGGTAACACATGTGAAAGCAATACAAACATTAAAAAATCTGTTTCCACCAACCTGTAAGGGCACCCTAAATGCAAAATGTGCCAGTGTCCCTTTAATGAGACACAAGGAGATTTTTTTAGGATAACAATTTGCACTCAATTTTTGTACTTAATTTGCACTCGATTGGTTGTAGAACACAACACTAAGAATGTTTCACAGGTTTATTGGACAAACCGGGGGACAAACAAGTAGAAAAGAAAACCAAAAAAAGGTTTTGCAATTGCCTGCCATTGGCCCTATAGAAAAACAGATTACTTTTCTGTTGTACAAGGCAGAAAATACCGAATCATTAACTCATTACATAAAGACGATGTATTCAGCTTATTCAATTCAGGTGTGATGTAACATATTGGAAAGCATTCCATATGCGCAAAAACCCTGGTTAAAAATTGGGGGAGCTTCTTTCTGGAAATGTCCCTGTGTCTCTTTAAGTGGCCCTTTCAGCTCATTGAGGGTGGCAGCCTACAGAAAAAAACTGCCATATTACATTGACTCCTAAAGTAACAAAATGACTGTCCACAAGAAGTTGATTTTATTACTCACTTTGATAGTCTACAAATTTTATTTGTGAAGTAGAACACATTTTTACACAGCCACTTTCCACATTACGTTGGTGTGTCCATGTTCCCCACATGTATACTGTGAAGTCTAGTTTTATTGGCAGTGGCATTCATATGCCTAAAGGTGTTTTTTTGTGTGTTTGGGTAGAAAACCTTGTCCTGCAGAGTTGTGCATATCTGGATTTAATCACACTTAGGGCCATCTTTATATTTTGTTTGGCGTTTCAAATGTGCAAGATTCCCGGGCGGGATGTACCCTGACACGGTCCAAAAATCACCTAGTAGTTCAGAGGAATGCCCCCTATGAGCCCTTGGGCCAATGATTCCTCCTCACTGATGTGAAGTTACCATTTCAACGGGTACAAGAGTAAGGCAGAGTATCAACTTGTTTGAAAAGCACGAAAGCCTTAGATATTTTAATTACATTCAAGATAATTAAAAACAAAGCGAAAACTAAAAGTAGGGCTCTCAGCTGAACCCATACACTCTTTCCAATCACGATGCAGGACATTTTGCTTGACAATAATTATACAGAAAGTATAATTGTACATGTAATGTTTTGCATGTGGATTACAAAAATATTGCAAATAGACCGCAATGCATTGTTTTGCATTAATTGTTGCCAAATTTTGAAAGAACTCATTTTCACAAATTGAAGCCTTTTGAATTTGCGAAACATAGATTGCTCATAATTAGTTTACAATATACCTGAGTACGGTAAAACAAACTATTTAAAATCTCAACTGATCCTAACGTACATTACATATTAAAATAGCACTCATCAAACTTTACATTCCCACTGGCCCCAAACAAAACTTACAAACCCAAAAATTCCCGTCCCACACAAAAATATTTTAATCTTGACCTGTACTTTTCAAATTTATTTTCCAGAAATCTTGGGGTTTATAGGCATGACAATTTTCAAGGTAACAGTAATATGAAAATGGGTATCTGTGGCGGGTGAGGATGGCCCAACAACAGACTATGGACAGGTGCCCTCCTTTGCAACCCTATGACATGTGAAATCATGAAGCAGCAATTAAAAATAAAACTATTCAGGCAGTCTGTAACAATTCTGCAAATTCTGCTATAATTCATACTTTCCATATTTATTGCAAATACAACCCCTGTTCCCAATTTAAAAGTTTTCTTGTATAAGGCCCCCTATTCACTACTGTGTATAATTCAGTATTCAGAGCATTTGTTTTCTCCGTTTGTGTTCCCATTTTGTTCACTGCTTTCACAGCAACTGTGAGCAGTTGCATGTATTGTCAAAGAGCTGATCTATCCTTAGAAAAAATATAATATGGCCACTCAATTTTTCCCAACAAAATTTATTCCCTTATGGCTTTTTTTTTACCCAGTGCAAATCTTGATTCTGAGCAAAACACTACCAGGATTTTTGTTTTAATTTCAGGAATTGTTTACTCCAATCCTGCAAAAGGGTCTTCCTGGAATTTCTGCTCGCAACTCAAAATGTGTTCCTGCATGTATTGGAAGCAATGATAACATATAACTGTCCATAGGTAAACAAACCATGGGTCTTATACATTTCATTATGTGTCCTTTGTCATTTGATGGCAACTGCGGTTTTTTTTTCATAACACACTCACGTTCACCCAATATGGTCAGTCAGTTTTTTCCTTGATTGTTTCTATCCTCCCTCTCCGGCAAATATACCTTTCTTGAGGCCAACGATTCCAACATCAGCTCCCAAATCATTCATCATGTACAAAAATGAAAAACACTGAAGTGGTTAGTTTCACATCAATCATGCAAGTCTACCCTGGTAGGGTGAGAAAATAAAGTCCCGTTCTTATCCTTATGAAGTGAGACCATTAGGTTTCCATTCCTTGGGGACATGATTGAAGGTACGTGACCCTATTACGCTCCCTTTGTTATGTGCAACAATATCCTAAAAATTTCCCATATTTCCGCTGATCGGAGAGTGTTTTTATGTTGACAAATTATTCTACCAATGTGCCATAGGTACTGCATTGTAATTTTTGTCTGTTTGGACGACATTTTAGAAAATTTCCTAATTTCAAGCAGAGGCAATCAAATCTGCATGTAGGCTCAAATACAAGGTAGCATAGACAGCCTATAACCGGGTTAATTTTACTGCGCACACACTGACAATTGGTTCCCACTAAAAAAATTACCAAACAGCACAACGTACCACCCACTATTCATAAAACCCACTACTCAGAATGCCCGCTATTCAAATTTTCTGAATAGCGGCCTTCTGAGTAGTTGGTTTTCTGAATAGTGGGCTTTTGTTGTATTTTCTATTAAAAGTGCCCGCACCAGATGTTTGTTCTGACTGACGTTTTCTGATTCAATGGGTCTTTTATGTCGATGGGACATGTCCTTCTATGCTGTTGTTTTGTTAGTCCCCCATCTGGGGGCTAAGGGAAAACCAAGTGTAAATTCATACTAAATTATTACGATCACATAAACTGTCTGTTCCCGCACATAAAACTGGCACATTTTCTTAAAAATATATAAAATGTCACGTCAATTTTCTTTCCCAATATCAGTGACTAGGGGATACACATAGACTCAGCAAAACAATGGAGTTATATTCAATCACCGGCCCGGTATTGCGGGTGTAGAAAAACACTTCAAATTCCCGTGTCATATGGGAGTGCAGGACCTTGTTATATTGTCGCGCAACTGGAAGGAGATTTCAGCGGTTACGCTCTCCAATTTAGACTGAGTGCTTTTCAGGACAAAATACTTAACCTTCATTCACGAATAAAAAAAAGATTGAGCTTTCGATGTGCGTGTCAAATTAAATTTGTCCATGTTTTTCATCATATTCGAAAAAAAGGAAGAAACATAACAAAACATCATAAGAGAATGTTGTTGGGCAAGTTTGACCTAACCCACTTTGTGCAGAACCAAAATCAGTAACTTTGCTTAACTTCATTTTATTCAATTTTACCGCCGTTTTTAGAAGAAAACTTAGTGTAAACGACCTATATTATAATGTACACTGGTTAGTTATTGTGAGAGAGGACGGGTATTTGTCCTCAACCAGAATCGTGGAGGTGGTAACACATAGCTATAACAATGGCCCTACCTACCCGGCCCATGTAATATCTTTAGGCTCATGGTTTGGCTGAAGGTTCTATACAATCCATTTGCCATATAGAATGGGGGAAAAAGAAAAGTTTTTTTTTTTTTAATTGATATATTTTTAAGAAAATGTGCCAGTTTTATGTGCGGACCAGACAGTTATGTGATCGTAATAATTTATTCTGACTTTACACTTGGTTTCCCTTTAGCCCCCAGATGGGACTACAGAATTGTTTAACAGTTGGTTATTTGGTCAACGTCCCATGGTCTATTCTGGTCACTCAGAAAAACCCATTACTCAGAATGCCCGCTAATCAGAATTCTGAATACGGTGGGCTGTTTTATGTGTGCAAAACGGCCCGTCGTTATTCAGAAGACACGTCAGTCAGAAGTTTTCGACAGACTCTGTTCAGGATATTTCTGAATAAACGGGCTTCTGAGTAAGGAGTAAGGGTATTATATATGTCAGAAAACTTAAAGGAAGGGGGTCAATCAGTCAGCATAATTCTAGCCAGCAGGTCCTGTTTTGACAATATCGAGACATGACTCATCTTAATTGCAATGCTGCATTTTCATTTAACCCTCTTCCAACCAGGTATTTATGTACCAGTTTAATGGGGGGGGGGGGGGGGCTGTGGAAAGAACTAGTACTAAAGTATAGTAAATTTAATTTTGTCTAAAATCACAAAACAATAGTTTTCTTACCGGATTTTAGGTCAAAATGAGACATAAAAAAATTAACTTCTAAAATGTAAAGTTAGCATAAAGCACTAGAGGTTTTTTAACCAGCCCTCTACTCCTCAAATTTGGCGGCTATCCCATCCCCCAACCCAGCGTAAGGTTGTGGTGGATATTGTTTTTGGCGCCAGAAAAAATATGTGCAAAGGATTGTCGAAGCGATTACCTAAACAATCATTTTGCGACACAATCGGCAATTGTATGGCAAGTTAAGGTTTAACGTACTTTTATTTTGTCATTTTAAACCTTAGTTTTTCATGGGTAAAACTTAGTTTTTCATTGGGTAAACTTAGGTAATCAAGAAAAGAAACACAAATAGTCAGCCTCACAGGACCCTAACCAGCTGGGATATGGTGTTCACTTTATGTGTGAAGTTGATTCTAGGGTATAATTTTCCGGAGAAACACGATTACGGACGCCATTAATTGAAAAAAGGGCCCAAAAAGTTGCATTCGGGGGGGGTGCTCCCCATTTTGGGTGTCAAAAATTTTCGTAATAAAGTTTATAATGGCACATTCTCTTAAGGAAGAACCCGTACAACGAAAATAATTTAACAATATACACTATAAAATAATATGACCACACTATGGAGTGGTTTCATGAAAAACGGAATTATATAACCCTAACAATGAATTAAAACCATCTAGTCTGACCATGTGATATTAAAAATTCGCGCTAGGCCATAACGTGTATGTTCAATTTTGGTTAGTTTTTGTTGTAACGGCTATTTATTTGCATGCTAATTTTGTTTCATTATGGAAGGGAATCCACATCATTGTGTTTGGGCTGTATTAGCCCATTTTTATTTCTGATTTAACTATTGAGCGTTATACTTTTTACTTGTAACCAATAAATATTATTATTATATTATTATTTAGATCATTAAAATGTCCCTTTTCAAAAAAACCCAGATGTGATACTTTCCCATCTATTTGATTAATCAGAGTTTCCTAATCTTCATTTTTGAGATTGAAAATAATCAAACTTAGCACTTGCCCTATCAAAAAGGCTGATTGAGAGGGATCCCGTTGCACCCCCACAAAACAGGCCTCATTACAGGCATGATTCTGTTGTCTACCCTGTGTTTCAGAAGCAAGGAGACCGTCTGAAACATCGTTGAAAATATTAGCTTCGTTGGTTAGGGGTTATTTGGCCGTGATGGCCATTTTAAACTTAAAAATGGCCCGTCAAGCTGTCATTGTTGCCCGTATCTCCATTTTTGAGCCTTTATCGTTTCTGATTCTGATGTCTTTGTCCAAGTTTTTAGGTTCACGGAATGTATTAGAAACATCGTTGATAAATTGGATCACCCCCTTGCGCCGTTTTGTATTTGCCGTGTGGCCATTTTAAACTTTCAAAAATGGGCCAAGCTGTCATTTTGCCCATTATCTCCGTTTCTGAGCCCTTTAGACGTCTGTTTCTGGTGTCATTGATCTATGGTTTCAAGATCAAGGAATCCATTAGAAGCATTGTTGACAATATGGATCCGTTTGGATTCCGTATTTGGCGGAGGATGGCATGTGAAGTTTCAAAAATGGCTGCTAAGCTGTCAAGTTTTGCCAATATACTCTTCTCGGGCCCTGTAGAGGCACAGAGTGCCTATGACCTATTTTAAGGGTTGAAGGAAGGAATCCAATAAGAATAATTATAGCGATATTGTTTCACTACAGCTTGTGTCATTCGATTGTGGCTGCCCATCTTTGAATATCAAATTGGTCACCAAATGACCGTCTTTTATATTTTAACCCAATCCCAGTAGTCTCTGAGAGAGAAGCAAGATTGTGATGTCTATCAGCATTGTTTTCAAGATCAATTAATACAATTAGAAAATTGATGGTATTAGGTGGCTTCATTGTTTGGTTGTGGTAGGCTATCTTGATTTCAAAATTGCTGCCAAGCAAAAGTGGTTGTTTTTGACAGTTAATAGCTTTTGTAAAAACATTGAAGTGACGTACTTATAAAAGAAATGTCTTTCAACATAACAAGCCATTGGGAAAACAGTGATGTCCATAGCCAGGCAAATGTGTAATAATTTACAGGGTTATTCTTTTATTTTTATTGGACTTCCTAGTTAAGCGGCCATTAACACTTTGTATAATGTCTTTGGTGCACTCCGTGTGTGTGTGTGGGTGTGTCAGTGTGTGTGTGTGCGGTGTGTGGGGGGTTATGTATCCCCCTCCTGAAAACAACTTTGCCGTTGGATATTTTACCAAACACTCTGGTCATTGCTGGCACATCAACACGACCACATTATAGGGGGGGAATTAAAATCGGTTGTACCGGGACCGGGGGAATTCAAAATAGCGGTCCACAGCCAATTTTTATGACGCGCACCAATTTTTTTTTTTTATTATTGTAGTTTTAGAAAACAATTGCTGTGGTATCCATTAATTGAACCATAATGATTACACTATAACAAAATTGCATATTATTACACTTAACACATAATTGCCTAATTATTACACATACCTTGCATACTTATTACAATTAACCCAAATTGCATACTTATTACACGAAATTTAATTGCATAATATTACACTTAATAATATAATTGCGAATTATTACACTTAACACATAATTGCATAATTATTAAACATAATATGCATTATTATACACATAAGTGCCATTGCATAATATCATTAAACTTAAACATAATTGCATAAAATTTTTACTTTAACACATGAATTGCATATTATTACACTTAACACATAAATGCATAATTATTACACTTAACAATATATTTGCATAATTATTACCCACTTAACCAGGGAACCAACAAACAATCAATGGGAATTGACTGTGGATGTATGGCCCCTTCCCGTAAGCAAATTTTCAATCATTCATCACCACCCATTTGGAGCTTCAGCGGTTGGGAAATATGACCAGAGCTTCGGACACCTAGGCGACATAACAACGCACCATATGCAGGGGGCACACAGCAACCCCCAGGTATTGCATGTCCGACGAACGTATCAGAGGGCATTTTACCATTGTGGCAGATGGCATTGAATGGCAGAACAAATACGGATGACGCAATCGTCCAATGGCGGTGCAGTGTGGTGTCACCAATTGCTGAGTCACTGTCAGAGGCCTGATTGAACATTTTGAACATTTTGTTGTTGACATGAGTTTGTGTGGTCCAGTGGAAAAAAGCGCAGGACTCATGATCGTTTTTAGACCTTTTAAATTGTGAGTTCGACCCCCGCCGAGGCCAATGTGTTGTGTCCCTGGCAAAGACACTTTATATCGATTGTCTCACTTCCCCCGGGAGCAGTTTGGCGGGTAGTAAACCGTTCGCTGTTATAATTGGCAGCTGAATTTTCAATATTGTGAAAATGGACATATATTGTGGTATCAGGTAATAAATGTAAAGCATGTGTGTAAAGCGCTATCTAAACACTTATTTTAATTATCTATTACGGCTCAAAGTGAATGAAAAAATATCTAATAATGTGTTTATAAAGTGTTTCAAATTTAAAGCACTAGTAGCTCCGTACGGTAATGTGAAATTGGTAAATTACGTAGGCATGCCACGATCCTTCCCGTGTTGTGGGAATTAGAAGATATTACATTAAACGCAAGAAAAAAAAAAGAATGTTTTAACATTTAAGGGTTGATAAAGGGAGGTGGTGTGGGAACCACCCAACATTTTATTTTTCGCACCGCCATGTTTTAACGGAACTTATTGTGCCCAAACTTTTTATGCAATTGCCTGAATATCCTTTGTACATATTTTGGTGAAAATTGAAAAAATATTCAAATCGGCCATTAAGTTTTATGCTAATTGGCACATAATCGCATTTTAGGTGACGCTATTCAAAACTTTCTTTGCCCCTTAAAATCGTACTTAGTCTAAGAGTAAACTTTTTAAATTTAATTCAGCAATGTATTGTTCTTCTATTATGAGCCAAATTTTAGGGGGAAAAGTCCTTCGGGAAAGTGGGTTTTTTCATTTTCTGGCGGGAGAAGAGAATTTGGTGCGCGTCATTAAAATGCCGTTTGGACCACATTTTGAATTGTACAACCGATTTACATTTTACCCATAATTGGTCGTGCTGATATACCCCTCAATGACAGAGTTTTGGTTAAAAAAAATGCGAAGTTGTTCAAAGGGGGTTCTACATACCCCCACCTACACACACACACACACACAACCACACACAACACACACACACACACAAACCAACCTACACACACACACACACACAATTCGGGAGGGTACAAGACCTTATACACTAAGTGTTAATGAACTATGAACGTTTACATAGGGAGTTCAATAAAAACAAGCCTGCAAAATTATGACACATTTGCAGCTATGGGAACCATCTGTTTTCCCAATGTCTATCTGGCCCAAGGACTATTGCTTCGCTCTAGAGACGTTCAGTGACCATTTTGAAATGCAAGAGATGGTTAGCCACAACCGAATGGACACAAGTTGTTAGTGTAATACAATATGGCTAATAAATTTTAATTGAAGCAATTAACATGTACAGTGGCACAAAAGCAGCTGTTCTATCACCAGATGGTGAAACCGAGTGGCCTTGAGATTTTAGCGGAGTGCTCCAAGGCGATACTTTAGCACATAATCTATCCTCATTGTGCTGGACTATGTGATGAGAATGGCAATCAGAGGAGACAAGGACATGCTGGCTTCACAGTAAACACAAAGAATCGAAGGCACCTGCAGAAGTCATCACTGACCTAGATTTTGCAGACGACATTGCCCTGCTATCGACACACTACAACAGCTTTCAAGCACTTATGGCCAAAGTTGAGAAGCGTGTGCTGGCCAAAACAGTTGGTCTAATGATGAATGATTCTAAAAACTAAATATCAGGGCATTATAACATCAAGCCGATGTCACTCTGTCCACAATAGATAGGGAGCCAAATAGACCAGGTTCAGGATTTCCAATACCTGGTTTTGGGTGGATGAGTCAGAAAAGGATTTTCATGTCCGGAAATCCCTTGCATGGAAAGCTTGTAACATTATGCGTACTCTCTGGAAATCCAACTTACCAGACATGCTCAAGATTAGATTCTTTCGTGCAGTTGTTGAAAGTATTCCACTGTTCTGTATGGGGCAGAAGGAGGACACTCACAGAACACACCTTGTGGCCAGGCTAGATGGATGCAATAAAAGGACTTTAAATGATGGTACAAACCTCAACTGGAGAGATCACCCCAGGGATGTAGTATGGGGAGTTTACCCAAACTGTCTGAAAGAGTGAGAGGTCGGCGCCTGAATTTGCTGCTCATTGTTGCTAGGACAGCCTAGACGAACCCGTATAACGTTTGTGTTTGGCGGCCCAAGAAATTCAACGGAATCTAAATTTGTCAACAGTGTTTCTAATGGATTCCATGATCTTGAAAACATAGACAAAGAACATAAAACACAAGACCCAGAATCAGACGTCTAAAAGGTCAGAAATGGAGATACGGGCAAAATGACAGCTTGGCGGCCATTTTGAAGTTTAACATGGGCGCCACGGTCAATCGTTGCCTGTATAAGGACTGTTGCGGTGCAAACGGGATCCTTCTCAATCATGATGGTTACTATTTTGGTACCATTTTGGACGCATTTTGATTTGTTTGAACCTGGCAGCCATTTTTGATATTGAAAGTGTAAGGTATTGATTTTTCACATCCCAAAAAAAAAATACAAAAGAAGCTTATTATCAAATAGTTAAGAAAACGTGATCACATCTGATTTATGTTATAAATGGACATTTTGGGCCGCCATTTGAATTTTTGGCAAAGGCAGCCATTTTGGATTTCAAAGTTGTTCCAATCAATTTCTCATGCCCGACCGCCCGAAAACCTGTATGTAGACACTAAAATTAAGAGAATAGGCCATTACACCTTTATATGAACTTTGACCCCCCAAAATGGGAGCACTCCCGGAATGCGCACACTGGGGCCCTTTTTTTTCGATTAATGGAGTCGGAATCGTTTCCTCGGAACATTTTACTCTAGAATCAACTTTCAAATTAAAGTGAACACACATTTCTCAGGCTAGTGAGGGTCTGTGAGTGGACTATATGGTCAAATTATGAGTATTCATTTACTTTTGTAAATTAATTAATGTACTGAGACGGAATATTATTGGTGGAGAAAAGGTCGTATGTAAACTACATTTTAAGTTTTTAAGTTTTTGTGCCAATTAGGAATAAATTAGATTTAAGTTGGTAAAAAATGAAATGCTCTTTTCACAAAATATTTTGGAGATTTTTTACTATTTACACCTTTTTTAAAAACGTCGCTTTACAAGAATCGAAAAGTCGTCGTAATTTTTCCTTAGTTTTCCGTGCGAGACAGTGCAACAATAAGTGATTACCAGTTATGACTATGTTGCACTCAACAGAAATTCAATTTTGCGTGACAAGAAGAACAAGAAAGCTCGTATGTAAACACTAAATAGGCCTATTTAGCTTAAAACTCTGCAATACTGAGGCACTGTCCACCCTGAAAGTATATCAACCACTTAAGAGTAACGCAATACTTTTTATTATTAAATAACTCAATTTCGCCAAACAATATCAGTATGACCTTTGTCTGTACTCACAGACGATTACACCCTCACTAACGCCCCACTGCATCTCCACACAACACCCCTCCCCAACACCCCTCCCCTCCCCAACACCCCTCCGCACCCCAAACCCCATCCCCTCCCCTAAAACCCTTCCCTTACTCCCAACACCCTCCTAACACCCCTTCACCTCCCCACACCCCCTTCCCCTCCCCATCAACCCATCTCCAAACACCTCCCCAAAAACGCTCCCCTGCCCAACACCCACTTCTCCCCACAACCACCCGTCCACCAATACCCCACCATTCCCCTCCCCAACACCCCACCCATCAGAATCCCCAAAACCCGCCCGTCACCCTCCCAACACCCCACTCGGCCCCTCGCATACCCACCTTCCCCTCCCCAACACCCAAACCCGCCCCCCAAATACCCACCCGTCCCTCTCCCAAACCACCTCACCCTTCCCACCTCCCAACACCTCACCATCCCCAACACCCGCCCGTCCCCACTCCCCAACCACTCCACCTAGGCCACTCCCCAACACCCCACTCGACCCCTCCCATTTCACCCCACCCAGCCCCCTCCCCAACACCCCATCCTGCCTATCCCAACACCCCAAAGGTCCATCCCCAACAATACAATACTGGTCCCTCCCCAAGACCCCACCCCAAATGCACTTTGACACAAATCACACAAAGAGATATCATAGTGTCTTCCATGCAGGACAGGAATTTTGCATATTAATTAGATTCAATTCCATCACAAAATGCCTCTTTTAATTGGCCCATATTAACTGACCTAATATGATCACCCAAAAAGAGTATGCATGTAGCCTTCCATGTATGGGAGGGAATTTGCCTATCGATGTTACTGTTTCAAGAGATACAGCAATTATGCATATTAATTAGCTTCATTTGCATAACCTAAGCCGCATGTATATCACGTACTATCAAATTTGCAGAAGAAAACGAGTGCATCACGATAGGCTTTCATGCAGCCGAAGGAACTTGCATATTCCGATGTAAAACCCCGTTCAAAAATATAGCAATTCGTTTGATTTTTGCAAATCAATGAGCTCATTGATAATTAATTTGCACTAAATACACACAAAATCCTAATCAGTCGAGGAACTCTTCAAACCCACTTAATTCCACCAAGTTACATCATTACCACTACGGAACTCCAGAAAACCGGTAACACAAGCCCGGGGGGGGGGGGGATTTCGTCGGTAATCAAATTAGAATTTAATTTGATATTTTACGCCCAAAATCTCATCAGGTCGATACTCATCACCCTGCTTCTTTTCACCAAGGTACATCAATGTAACCCTTATGGAACTCCCAAATACCATCGTACACAAGCATTTACAAAGGACGGACAGGCAGACAGATCAACATACGCTACAAGACAGAAAAATGAGTACTTAGTTTATTTCCGAACAAAATACAGGCGAGACAAAAAATATAAAATTAAATATTTAAATTAGATGAACTAAGTTTATTAAGAGAAAAATGGTTATCAGAGAAAACATCTTCGAGATAAAACTAAGTTTGCCTCTAGATAAACGGTTTTTCTCTCTTTAAACTAAGTTTTTATAGTAAACAGTTTTCTATCTTGATAAAACTGTTTGTTTCTTCAGATTAGCATATTTTATCAAAGAGAAAAAATAAGTTTTTCAGATAATACGCTGTTTTTGGATATCAAGTTTATCTATATACAACGGGTTTTCTAGATTAACACAGTTTTTTCTCTAGATTAAAACATAGTAGTTTCTCTCTGGATTAAACTAAGTTTGTTAGATAAACAATATTTTTCTAGAAACACGGTGTTTTTATTCTTGAGGTTTTTTCCTAGGACATTAAACTCTTTTTCTCTGATAAACTCTATATTATTCTTTAGATAAGGGCGGTTTTCTATCGATAAAACTAAGTTTTTATAGATAACCCACTCCCCTCGAGAAAAAAACAATTTTTGATAAACACGTGTTTTTTCAATAGAAATCCCGAGTTAATCTATAAAATTAAGTTTCTTTGGAAAAAATAAGTTTATAAAAAACTAAGTTCGCTAGATAAACTAAAAATATCAAGGGAAATACAGATTTTTTTTCAAAAAAAATGCTTATTAATGAGTTTATCAGGGGAAGAAGTTTATCTATAGATAAAATAAGTTTTTTGAAACTATGTTTATCCATTTGAATAAACCGTGGTTTTTTCAAAATGAAAAACTTTTTTCTCTTGATAAACTATGTTTTTCGAGAAAAACATGTTTATCAAGAGAAAAACTGTTTATCAAGCAAAAACTATGTGTATCCAGAGAAAATTGTGTTCAATCAGCTTCACATAAACGGACCAGAAATTTGGCGTCTCCAGTTCCGCCGTTAATTACAATCAGGTAAATTCCGATTCTAATTACAAAATCCCTTTTTTATGACAATAAGCCTTTCGAGCATTACCATTAGCAGGTATAGCTTACTAGACAATCACATCAACACAACTGTGCAAAATCTAATACTTAATATGGTATTCATAGATTTCTGAGAACCATTTTCCATTTACGGTTTTTTGCATGGCCCCTGGCCTAAGCCCTGGTGGTGGGTGGTGGTGGTGGTGGTGGTGGTTGTGGTGTGGGGGGGGGTTGATGGGCGCCGGTGCGAAGGTCCAGGGGAATCATTTTTTATATCGCCATGTGAAAATAAAGAGAAACATTGGAAAGAGACGTGGGATGAGGGAGGAAAGAGACGAAATAACTCTCAAATAAAATTATTGGACCTTTACAATCGCATAAAAACGATCCAAAACAAAAGGAAAACTAAAACCAACAAAACAAAACTAAGAAAGTGGGTGTTATTATACAGTCATGGCTGCTTTTAAGTCTGTTACCCAGAAAATTCTGACTTTGGACCTTTTTAAATAAAGCGGCAAAAAGGACCCCGCTACTCAGAAAACCCGTTTAATCAAAAAGCCCTCCTCAGAAAATTCTTTTTAGTGGCCTTTTATTAATAAATGAAAAAGACTCCTATTTAGAAACCGTTACTCAGAAGGCCCGCTATTCAGAAAATGCTGAATACCGCCTTCTGATTTAGTGGGTTTTCTGATAGTGGTCCCTTCTGAGTTAACGGGTTTTCTGAGCATAGGGCTTCCTTCGCAAAAGGTCGTTAATCCGAAGGTCCGCTAGTCAGAAAATATTCTGAATAACGGGCCTTCTGAGGAACGGTTTCTGTAGCGGGTCTTCTGAATAATGGGTAATTTTATAGGAAATCCTCACTATTCAGATTCGATATCGACACTTCTTAGTAAGACGGGTTTTCTGAGTGTGGGTCTTCTGAGTATGTGGGTGTTCCTGATAAAGGGTACCCCCCATTACATTTCTGAGTAACAAAGCTCGTGTGGAAGGAATTTGCTTTTTAATCCTTACTCATGTGTAAACCTACAACTTAACCTTTCCCCCAGTGGTGCACTCAATTTTTCAGGTAGGGATGTGCAGCCCCGCTTTTTCATTTGTGGGTTTGGGAAATGATTTTGTCTCTAAAAGTAGGGCCTTAGGAACTGAAATTTTGAGAAATTTGCAGGCTGTGGAACTGAAATATGGCTAACATTTCAGCTTCTGGGGCAAAAAAATTACCAAAAAGGGACCCTTAACTCTTTCCACACTGGACAATTCTGTAAAGATATAACACATAAGTTAGTGGCATTTGAGATGGCTTCCCAAATATTGCAGGTTATTTGGAGAACCATCTAAAAAAGAAACAACAAAGACTAATGCTTGTGTGGAGTCATTTAAATGCATTTTTGGTGCAATGAATTCTTAACTCTCTCCCTGCGGATGTCGAGTGCACTCGACACACGCATTAATTTTTGTCAATTTTGGATTTTTTGGGTTAAAAACATTTCAAAATTATTTGTTTTCATGGCATATTCAAATTCAGCCTAAAATGCATTGAAATGATTCCAAACAAGCCCTAGTCTTTGTTTTTTGGGTGTTTTTTAGATGGTTTCCCAAATGACCTGCAAATATTTGGCAAACTTTCTCAAATGTGTCTGACTTATGTGTTATAACTTAGGCCTATACACAATTGCCCAGCACGAAGAGAGTTAATATGCCCATGAAAATAAACAATAAGTGCCCCTCTGACTTTTCCTATTTGTATCCCTGTTTGTATCCAAGATTACATTTTTTTTCAAATTTTACCACTGTAACCAAAAGACCCCTATTTTTTAGACATTTTTGCAAAAATTTCACCCAAAGACCTCATTTGGGGAACTGCAGCAAATTTGTCACCAAAGTAACCCTATGAGTAATAATTTGGATGTCTCTCACCCAAAGACCCTTATTGTTTGCATGTCCTCTGTCACCAAATGCCCCTGGGTTTGAAAGTGCCAACCTTACACATCCATTTCATATGTGAGTGCCCCACCTCCAGAATTTTCAATTCAACTTGGTATCCATGTCCAGATAATTAACTTTTAAAATGTAAATATTAAATTATTTTAATTTAAAGTCATGAAACTGGTCTTCACTGTATGTGCATGCATGTGCCTATTTCAACACCATTTTGGGAGCATGTTTGTTTTGTTTTGTTTTGGTTGATTTTATTCATTTTTTACAATTAAAAAAAAAATTCTCTTTAGCAAAACGGTCAGTGAATGTTTACTTTTTGCTGTGCCATGTTAGGGTTAGTCCAGGTAAGTGAACACACACATTTGTCTGAACTTAAAAACTATTAAATGTAAATAATTATTATGTTCACACACAAATAATACTTACTAAAAATCCTCCAGAGATTCAGCATCAGAGAATGACTGAAGCTAGGTAGAATTTGCCTCAACTAAGATGTACTTGTGCTGACAAATATGATGGAGTACTTGCAATTACCTAAATATTGAATTAAAAATATTCACAGTTCAATCAGATTAAGTCATGGTGTTCTATAATAAAAATTGATTGCTTTGCTTGTCCTCCTCGTAGTGGCCAGGCTTGGGTGCCCAATAAATCGGTCCATCCCAAAAGTTTGTCTCGGCTTCATTTAGTTCAAAACCCTAAAGACTGCATTTTTAGTCAAAATAGATGCGCGACACAGAAATGATTTTTATTGCATTTTAGACCATATTTTATTTTTTTGCCACTTCAGAGCCAAATTTTCCTTTTTATCAATCAATCAATTAATTTTTTTTTTCTTTATCAGTTAAAAAAAATTAACCTCTCTCAAAACCTTTCAAAAAATTCGGTAAAATTCTAATTTTACACTTATGTGAGCGGAAATAGTGGAAAGCTGTGACTAACTTTTTTTTTTCTTGGCCTAAAGAAATGGGCTACCACTCTTCAAACATTTTTTGTTGTAAGCTCTGTAATGCTTCAGAGAATAGCTGGAAAATTGCGCCATGTATATGTGTCTACACTCATCCATTAATTGTTCCATCTGTTCAGGCAAGTCAAGTTAGACATCATTTTCGTGCGGGGGGGGGGGGCACTTGTATTCAAAGGTTAATGATGCGTGAACATGGACTTTCAAAATGCACCCTAAACATGTATTTTCACCGACTAAAAAACAAGCTAAAACATACCCTAAACAAGTATTTCTATCTGTTTTTGCTGCCTTTAAACAAGTAAGCAATGCATTGTGCCGTTAATATACCCTTTGCTTTACTTCTGAAGTTCCGATTACAATATTTTTGATGATTTTGATCCCTGCTTTAAATGAGATACGGGTGTGGCCATTTTGTGACCCACTGACACACATGACCCTGATGAATTCAGCAGACTTTACGGAATAAAGTGCACTTTATTCCGTAGAATTCATCAGGGTCATGTGTGTCAGTGGTCACAAAATGGCCACACCCATGAGATACCCTAAACACGTACATCACAATTTCAGGGTTAAGAAAAAACATACCCTTTTTCCATATTTTGACACCCTAAACAATGTACTCGCGTACATCACTTGTTAACGCATTATATCCACCTTTGAATACAAGTGGCCCCTCCGCCCCGGGTTTTCGTGAGGTGGAACTTTATCATCATGGACGGACATAAATTTGGTGTTTCCCAACATTAAATTACAATCAGATATCCCGATTCAAATTACAAAATCACTTAGTTTATGACAAATGTGCATATTTTAGCATTACCACTCGCAGGTATAGTTTACTAGACAATTACCAACAGAACTGTTCAAAAATCGATGGGGGTGATCTTCAAAAAATGTGCTGTTATTGCTTGAATAGCTCTGCTCGAAAGAGAGTCACAACTTATGCTCCAGGAGATTCAAAATCTCATACAATCCTGTCCTATACACTGGCCCATACATTCTCTCTGGGCACAAATTGTGTAGATTTTGTTTAGAATATAGGTATCAATGTGCCATTGGAGATGGAATAAACATTTCTGAGCGATTGACAATTACCTACTTTATGTGTCAAGCTCTAAGACTACGGGGATGCAAAAGGGTCATGAAAGTAAGGAGGGACATGTCCTCCCCAATCCCCTGCAGCCCTGCATCTGCCACCTGTGGTCTGGACAACACCATCAGAGCATGACTTTTTAAAAGTTACAGTAGGCCCCTTACAGTGTTTTTTTTTAGGGGGAGAGGACACTAACCTAAAATGGTGCCCCCCCTCGCTTGAAAGACAAAAAGCATGCCCACACATAAGCTATAATGACTAGCTAAAAACAATAACCTGTGTGTGCTACCAATACGAATGACCTATTCAGGCCAGTACTTTGAATATTAACCTATATTGGCCTACACTACCTTGCTATGACCAGGACCATACAATCGGCCAATGGACGTACTGCATGTTGGAACCACACATGCACACTCGCATTGCAATCGCATAAATATGATTGGTGATAAAACTCAGTTTCTTAAGAAAAACAGCTTCAAATGTATAACACGGCTATTACCCTGACCCTAGCCCCGGACCCTAGCTAGCCTAATTGCTTGCTGTTGAGGATATTTCTTTCGAGGCAAATTATTTCCTGATAGTCTAAACTAATTACAGGTGATATATTTTGGTCTGAAAATGCACTGCTATCAATCGTTATTTTCGCGTCCAGACCATAACACTGTACACTGTCAGTGCACTGTACAAGTAGTCATGTCCGCTGAATTCGTCATTCAATCTAAAATAATCCTTTCATGTTCGAGGGCTTCTAATATCAAAACGCAATGACGACTCTACTGTTGCATGAGAATATCAAAGGTATATACTTCTATCTAAGATATATGTCTTTCGGGGAATGTATAATGTTCTATTACACTGTTAAAAATGTTCATTAAAATAACAGCGATTTGACTGGCAGCTGGGACTCACAACAGTTAAAACCACGTCTTTTTACAGCCATTTGCACGTTTCGAGTCCCTTTTTACAGTTATTTGCACGTTTTGAGTCCCGGCTAACAGTCAAAACGCCGTTATTTTAAGATCATTTTTAACAGTGTAGCGTTGAGAAAATGATATTTTGTTGCTGTTTTTTGTTGTAGATATTGGCGTGATTTTTTCGTTCATTTATGGACTAAACAACCCGATAAAAATTGATTTACTTACCAATATTCCCACCAGAGATATTCTTCAATAATATTCAGGTAGATAAAAACATTGTTTTCTCCTCATCTACACCTTCACAACATACCGATCGCTCCTTCGTTTGTATATTTTTGACATTTACTGCAAGTTTCTTGAGCGTCACTTTGTGTTTGTTTACGTTTCAAAGTTCTCACTTCCGGGTCTTGAAATTCCCGCTTCGCGCATGCGCTATGCGTGGTTTTGGCATAACGTACGCGTAGTTTTGGCATAACGTACGCGTGGTTCTGTCATTACGCGTGCTTAATATAGTCATAACGTACGCGTAGATAGTCATTACATACGCGTAGTATAGTCATAACGAACGCGTGGACTGATTCTGTCATAACGTACGCAATAAAGGGGGTGGACTGTATTCAACGATTACCTAGAGGCGTGATGTAGGTTCCCCTTTTCAAATAATGAAAGATGAAAAATGGTAAACTGGAAATATTAAAGTTACGTTATTAAAGTGATAATAATTGTAGGTTGATTGGAGCATGGTATTCTCAAAAATCATCATCAAAATAAAATTTGAAGTGAATTTTGGATAGAGGCACAATAGTAGAAGTACCGTAAGTAGGCCTACCATTGCGTGTCGGGTATGTGATACCATTATATATAGGAAAATCGATAAGAAAAAGCAAAAGTGTTATCAGCTAATGAGGTTTCAGTGTTTTTGGAGTTAAGTTGTGACTGGAGTAGAACCTCTCAAACCCTAGAATGGTTCACTGAAGTGGAAAGGCGCATGTCAGTTCATTCCGTAAACGTGTGTGAAATACCGTAAGAGAGGTCGAGTTTTGGCGCATTTTACGGAAAGTTTGGTTCCAAAAAAGTTGTGTCGGAAAGCTGAGTATTGTTAAAGTAATATTAATTATAGATTGATTGGAGCATGGTATTCTCAAAAATCACCATCAAATAAAATTGGAAGTGACAATCACCGCTATGGTCGACGACGAGGGCATCCTGTTAACTGCTTCGTTAAATCTCCTTTGCAAAGGGCAATCGTGCTCAGCAGGCCGGCAGTAGGAGAAATAATTTGCAATTGAAAGATTGGCGGAAATTCAGCTTAATACGCTCAATTATACAACAAAGCTTTCTCATGGCTGTACTGTTTAAGTAATTACACCACTACCACAGTTAAATTACTACGCGCGTGGTCTTGTCATAACTACGCATGGTTTCGGCATACGTACGCATGGTTTCGGCATAACATACGCATGGTTTTGGCATAACGTACGCATGGTTCTGTCATTACGTACGCGTGGTTTTGGCATAACGTACGCGTGGTTCTGTCATTACGTACGCGTGGTTTTGTGGATGAGTTATTCTTTTTTTCGGGAACCACGCGTATGTAATGACAGAACCACGTGTACGTTATGCAGAAACCACGCGTACGTTATGCCAATACCATGCGTACGTTAAGAATGTCATAGAAGTATAATAGAAAATGTCCATACGTACGTTCTGTCAAGACCATGCGTACGTTATGACGGACCCACGCGTACGTTATGAAAGAA
>JAMKCH010019212.1:0-22792 GCA_023653785.1 Ophioderma brevispina | reverse complement strand
GCAAACACCTGCTTATGCAGACGATTAGCGCTCTCTTGTTGTCTGCAAAAATTCCCAGTGTATTGCAGAACAAAACTTAGCAAAGAATTGGAGTATGCGTCAATGGATGGTTGAGAATAAGCTTTTTACATCTTGGTTAGAAGAATGTGTTCTGTTTGGTTTAAAAAGACATCTCAAAAAGGTCAAAACAATTTTTCAGTTACATGGATGGTAACGAAATTAAGCCGGCTGATTCTGCTTAATATTTAGGGTTATCCCTTGATCAATCTTTGTCTGGGGAAAAATTGCTTGTGACATCCTTAAAAAAAGCTGGTGCGAGGCTTGGTTTTCTGTACAGGACATGCTCATTTGTTTAAGTGAGAAAAACTCGCAAAAAACATTTGAGCACTGCACTTATTTTATGTCACTCTGATTATTCATGTTCCTCATTTGGGGGGGGGAGGGGGGGGGGGGGGGGGGGGGGGGGGGGGGGGGGTGGGGGGGGGGGGGGTGGGGGGGGGGGTATACAAGTCTTGCTCAATATGATAAAAAAATAATCTTCAAAACAATGCATAATAGGTAGTTCGGTGATTTGAATATGGGTCCTCGCACTCCATTGGACAGAAGGAGTTGGAGAGAGCCCGCGTTTGCTTTAAGTAAAAGACAGAGTGATTCAGATGAATGAGCCATGTTTTTAAAAATTTTCAGGGTACTTCCAGATTATCTTTAACGCTCATTTTACCCGCTCATTTTTTTATGTAATACAAGCATGTTTATTGGTTCTGTCAACTTGATTGCTGAACTGTTCAACAACTAATACCCAGGGGTAGCCCATACAAATTCATTGTCCCTAGGATCAAAGGTCGAGCTAACCAACATTTTCTATACTGACATTCATCTTGAATTTCTCTACCCAATTCCATTAAAGAAATTGTTAATTTGGCTCATTTCAAACTGCCGTTAAAAAACAGATTTCGGAGCAAGCTAGGTAGCTGAACATATACCCAAGAGCATCATATAGATATTAGCTTCAATTATTTTTTTTTTCTGTTTTGTTTTTTGCAATTCATTGCGTTTTGGCAGTCTACTGTTTTTATAAAAATGGTTTTCCCATGCAGGCCTCTCCGTTGCTGTTGCTGCGTTTCTGCTTAAGGACCCCAAGGAATTAAGCTTGTAAAAAAAAAACGGCTTTGGGGCGTATCCTTGGTACTTACGGGTTTATTTTCCATTTTTTCTCCACTTGAAATAGTTCTCTCCGGTACCACATCACATGTATCAATTAGATTATAATTGTTATTTTAGAAATGTGGCAATCTTTGTATAGGTATGTGTATTTTCCTTGTTATCATCTTTTAATGTATAAGTACGGAAAAAATTAAAATGTAATGAAATGCAATAGGCCTCTATGAACTATTAGAGATTTTCCTAGTATATATGGTTTGTTCAAAAATAAAAACATTGAGAAAATGTGTTTTGGAAAATGAACATTGCAAGGGTTCCGTGCTTCGTGCGGGAGAGAGGGACACCTCCTTCCACACCCACACCCACCCTGCGCCCACTTGATATATGAATTCGCAATGGGACACCTACATGATGAGTCAAAACATAAAACCATGTAATAGTGTCGTACTCTTTTAAGCCCATTAATCTTATTTTGCTAGAAGCATTATAAAGTAAACCACTTACAAATGTCACAATGTTTCATAAATTTTGTTTGAGAAAATGGTTTTGGAAACAAAATATTGATAAGTTCCACGCTTCTCGCGGGAGAGGAACCCCTCCCGCCCCACCCCGTGCGCTTTGTATTATGATCTTCCATGCTCGATTTGACTTAGTTTGTTAAAATAACACCCTATCTATTAACTAGTTTTTATTTTTAAGGCTTGATCTTATAAATTATAATGTGACTTTTGCTAATTTCAAAATTTTGATCCATCAAATTCCCGAGAAAGTGGGAATTGGAAAAGAACACTGCACAGGGATTCCGCGCTTCGCGTGAAGGGCGACCCCTCCCACGTCCCCTGACCACGCCTTTCATATATTAAACTCTCCAAATTCAATTGACTTATGGTTTGTTCAATAAACCTTTACCCATAACTTCAATTTTTACTTTTAAGAACGTGATCTAAAGACTATATTCATATAAAGTGAACCTTTACTTTGCTAATTCCAAATTGTCCCCGTCAAATTTTCACGCGAAAAGTACTTGAAAATGAACATTGCAAGGGTTTCCGCGAAAGGGAGCTACCTCTACCACGATCCTCCCCCTGCAGCTTTCATATATGACCTCTACAAGGTCATGATTTGTGGTTCGGCGTTCAAATAAAACCTTACCCAAATTAACGCAATTTTAATTTTTAAGACGTTGATCTTATATGCTGTATTCATTATAAAGTGAACCTTTGCTTATTTCAAATGGTCCTATCAACTTTTCCGAGAACAGTACTTGGAAAATGAACATTGCAGGGTTCCGCGCTTGCGACCAAAGGGAGCACTCTCCCACATCCACCCCCTGCCGCTTCATATATAAAATCTCAGGCCAAATTGACTTGGTGGTTGTTCAAATAAAACCTTACCATTAGGCTCAATTTTTTATTTTAAGACCGTTGATCTGTAGATAACTATAATTAATAATCCTTGTTTCTAAGTTTTCACGAGAGAAAACTTGCTTTGGAAAAAAAATTGCAAGGGTCGTTGCTTTGCGCGGAAGGGGTTCACCCTCCCACACCCCACCTTAATAACATTTTTAAATCTTCGTTTGTAGGCCTACTTTTTCTAGACAAATGGAAGTCCAGTCTGTGAACGTGATGTTAAAAACTGTTCAAAATGCATAATGGAATTAACGTATGTGATTACAATTACCTAAATATTAATAAGAACTTCGCCCCGGGAGGGAAATAGGTAGGCGCCCCACCAATAGCGGTACGTCCCAAAGTACAAATGCTGTTCCGAAGCCGCGTTGTTGATCCCAAGTTCGATGTAGGTTAAAAACCCTGAAACTTGCTGGTCCAAAAAAAACGGTCTTCCACCAGCCAAATCTTGACTTTTGGGTCAGGGACATTGAACATTTGTTTTTACTCAGTATGTCGGGAATATTAATTTATAATCCTGCCAATTATTCTCCACTTCTATTGTTGACAATAAGTGGTGGTAAATGGCTTTTACCAAATGAAAAGCTGAAAGCCTGCAGGCTCTGAAACGATGCTCTTTGTGTGGTCAAAATGGCCAAACAGGATTTAGTTCTAAAGCAGATGCAGAATAGGCATGACTTCTTCCTCCAACGTGTAAATATACACCAATAAAGTTTATGGAAAGCCCGTTATCTTCTTTATAGCCACAGCACACATTGAGTAGAAATAATTATATTACTTAACGACTTTTTATTTCTGAAGTAGGGTTTTTTTTGACTCCACAATTTATTTGGATACAAAAATGCTATAGTGCTCAAAATCGAAAGAAAAACAAACACATACTACAGCATTCATAATGGATTAACTCCTATTACTTCTCGGTCAAACCCGGTTAGATGGGTGACACCTCTGTTACTGCATCTGTGTGTGTAAGAACTGGGGTGATGTTTGATTCTACCTGAGTATGTCCAATCATATTGGCTGGGTTTATCTGTAAGAGTGTAATTACCATATTCGTAATGATGGCGTATCGTAGTTTATGTCCTTTTGATGCTTGAACCATGCTATACGATCTTTGGTCTTGTCCCGCATTGACATGCCAACTCATTTTATTACAGGTTTTCCAGGTCAAATATCCATGGGTTCAGAGCAATTGTATTTGTGGTAATTCAAATGTCAATAGGGAATTCAAATGTCAAAACATAGAAAAGGAGAAAAGGTCCACTTAAAAGATCAAAATCACAAACAGGGTAAATAAATGTCAATAGTGAAGTCAAACGTCCACACAGTTGAGAATCGTTATGTTATCCTTGGATCAATCAGGGCATGTCATTCACCCAGGTAATTCAAATGTGACTGGGAAAGTCAAATGTTCATGGCAGTAAAATATAAATTGGTTTGACCTCAAATAACTGCAACAGAAAAGAAACAATTTTGGTTTTTTTTAATTTTTTAGGTTTTTTCTTTTTTTAAAATTGTTAAAGTTTAGAAGTATAAATAGCGGGGAACACGCGTCGTATTTGCAGGGGAGGCAAGGTTTGTGCAGAGGGAATATAAGTAGCTGTAATTGGATGAAATCTATACCAACCATTTGGCCATATCCTAAGGATTTTAAAAAAGTATAGTTCCCTATCTGTCGGTTATATAGGTTTTCCAGGTTCAACTGCCCATGAAAACATTGTTATTTGGGTATAAAATGTCCCATTAGGGAATTCAAATGTCAAAAAACAATGAAAAGGACAACAAATGGCCACTTGAAAAGATCAAAATCACAACAGTTAATCAAAGTGTCAATAGTGACGTCAAAGTCCACTATGGAAATCGTTATGTAATCCTGGGCTCATCAGTGCGTGTCCTTTCACCCAGTAATTCAAATGTTACATCCGGAATTCAAAGTTATTTGGACAGTGTTGACTAAGTAAAGAAGTTAAAGTAAATAATGGGTTGACCTCAAAATGTAACTTGAAACAGACATAGAAACAAATTTTGGTGTTGTTATATTAGAAATAATGAGAAAATAATATTATATCAAAAGTCTAGAAGTGTAAGCAGCGGGGAACATGTATGTGCAAGGAGGCAATGTTTTTTACAGGGGGAAATATAAAGTAGCTGTATGTACTGAACCTATACCAATATTTGGCCATATAAAGAGATTAAAAAGTATAAGTTTTCTATCTGTCGGTATAGTCAAAGTCATAGGGTAATAAAGGTTCAAGAGTATCCTGAGATAACATTTAAAATGCTCCGATTCTTTTCCAAATGGTCCAAACTTGTTCATATAGTCCCAAGACCAGAAAATGTAATACTCAATTTCACCATTTGGTCAATAAGTAGAGGTCCAACTGTAAACAATGATTTTAATATCCTATGGGGTCATTAATACTTACCATCTAATTAATACTTACTATAAGCAAATGTGCATTTTCTTTATATCTATATGGGAGAATATGAAACAGACAAAACGCAATTTGAGATAGTTTCTGTCAAAAAAGTTGTCGTTACCGCGAGGATCTTAAACCGTTATGAGCTTAGATTCCGTTAACTATTGACCATAGATATGGCAATCTGTGCTTTATTAATCCTAATGAACAGATGAATAAGTTGGTGTAGGTTCAAAACAATTAGACTTGTTTAATTTTGAACCTGTACAAACTTCCCAATTTTTCAATAATATTTCCCATTGGTTGATGTTGTTGCTTTTGGCACATTATTCTGTGACAATTTAGAAAGTATGATAACACACAAATGTTTTGTGATTCTTGTTAGGTCAAAGCAACTTTTGCACCCAAAAACCCTCAAACAGCCCTACCAGAGAATATTAGACGCTGACACAGCGCCGTCTTTACTGCCGACATGTTAACCAGGGAAGGACTACTTCGAGGAGCCAGGCTTCTGGGCATCAAACAAAATAAAACCAAATGAACAAAGAGAAGCGAAAAAAAAGGTCTATCAATGCTTTTTCAAAAAACTTGCACCATTTAAACTGTGTAATAGTTGCTGCTGTAAGAAACACGTTCGCATCATCTTTATGAAACTTTATGGCAACCAACCGCGGATATTCCGACACAATCATGATTTAGTAAAATATGGTTGGTGGTGAAGTAGGAACGTTTTTAAACTCTGTACTTGAAATCCCTAATAAACATTGATTTCACTTAATGGGAACTTTACTGAGCTAATTAAATGGATATGAGGAGTTAGCAATAATGAACATTGTAACTGCATTTATGTTCGATAATTGCGTGTGGGGCTGGATGGCCTATTAGACCAATATTTGACAATAAAGGCCATTTGAACGCCTGAAGACGATTGGTTGAAAATAGTGGGGAATTTGACTTGGAAACCTTATGGAGCAAATGAAATTGGTCTCAAAAGGATCCAGCGCTTGCAACTAAGCTGGTGTTCGGCATGCGCGTCATGACCCCGAGTTCGTCACAACTTTTGATCACTCTTGGGTACCTGTTAAGGAACTTATCAGATAAACAAAAAATCGTTTTAATGTATAGTCTTTCACGACAGGGCTCATATACCTTACTAAAGGTATAATAGTGTGAGATAGTAATTCTAATGGGTACAAGGACGAAGGCTACGGTTTCTTCTGATTTACACCGCAGTGACTTCACGTACCAAACGTAGATTTGGAGACAAATCATAGTTAACTTGGTCCTAGGCTGTGGAAGCTTCCTGGTAATATTAGAGTGGCACCTTCCACCAGTGTTGTTAAACGGCTCCTGAAAACATACTTATTCCTGATGTTTAAAAAATTTGGTAACTTTGGATGTGATCGCTTTTCTTTTATTAGGCTGTATGTTATGTATTTGTTGCAAGGCGATGTGTTCTCTGTAGAGCGCCATCATGTATAAATGCATGTATTAGTATTATTATTACCTTACTTGTCGACAAGTAATGATATTACTGGTTCCTACTCGTCTATCATGGAATGGTGTATTAAAATTATGATCCTAACAATCTCCTCATGTTCCTGTAAACATAAGCGTATCATCGTGATTTACTTATCTTATGATTTTTTTAATTTAAATCGTAAAGATATTATGTATTATAGATATATTCATTTAATATGATACACGGGATTTAAACGGTCAAATTTCATACAATTTCCATAGATTGAACTTTTAACCAAGAATGTTGAGGGTTTACCAATCTATCGCTGCGGGATAGATTATCTGTATTTAACACATTGAAATGGTACTTTATTCTAATGACCACTCGACGTGTGAAAGAGTGTTATTTTTGTTCTTAGTGTGTTTGCCTATCTCTATTGTGGCGTTTCGTGAGTTGTACCCTACAGCTCACGCAGGATGTATGGAAATCATAATGCCTATGAATACAGGGATGCCGCTATGTTTAGTGAAAGTGGCTACCAATGCGGCCATGGAATCTGGCCGAGGACCAGCTGGAACCCAACCACACCCTAGGCAGGTCTGTCAATAATGTACGTTGACCGATTTCTTTGCGTGTAGTAATATTATTATTAAAAACTAATCATTAAAATAATCTTAAGCAAGGGAAGCTATTCCTGTAACTTAGAAGTTATAATCTATGATTGACATTGACTTGTTTTTTGTTAACTCCAAAATAATTATCAAAAGACATACTAAACATCTTTAAGTTCCAGATTCCAGATAGCTCTGTAGAAAATTTTAGACGAAAATAACAGTAGCTCATAAATTTCATAACCGGTTTTCCAGAGCCAGCTATAGCGTAGTCTATCGCGCCTTCGTTTCATCTGAAGGCCTAGGGACCTGAAGTTGAATTCAAGAAGCATATGATTATTTCACCATATAAACCAGGTTTATAGATACCCCTTCTTCAGGCTTTTATAAAAACAAATACGGTTCATCCACGAATCGTCCGCTGTTATACGAAGCCTCTGATTCCACTATACATGCACGTTTACAATATTGCTGTGTCAAAGACTACTTATATGCGAGTAATACAACAAACTGCATGTGTTCTCCTATAGCGTTTATTTTTAAACTTTAATTAGTTGTTATATTTTATTTTTAATATCTTAATTCCAATACTACGACCTGATTGTTTACTATTTTTCCACTACGGTGATCCCACTCTCAATACGGTGGTCATAAAATACCGTGTCCGCGTGACTGGTGTCCTACCACCATCTGTATTGTGTTCGCCATCGAGTGCTGTATGCATCGTTGGTTCCCCAGTACTGTACCCCAATGGCCTCGTGTACAAGATCACTGTTTATTTTCGTACAGTGTGCTATAGTTTTTTTGCTATATATTTCTTACAATCCGGTGTTATGACAAATTAATGTATCTTACACTCGGTTTATACCCAGAACAATTGCACTGGTTTCCTATTGATCCTTATATGCGGACTAGGACCCAGGTCAACATCATCGTTAAACACCCTCACTACAGAAAAGGTTTGACACCTTTGTGAGTTAGTATGGAAGCCTCCTATGTCAACGCTAGGTAGTAGTACTCCACAAATTGTGGTGTCACTTTTTTTCAATAGGGCCAATTTAAGTTTACACAGGGGTCAAACTTTTAAAATGCTCTAATCATGTTGAATGTATCCATATTTCCTTCTAGTCTAATGTCTTTCAAAAATGTTAGTTTGTACCATCTATGACTGCAATGGTTCTTGAGTTTATAGGGTACAAAGGCTAAATAGGTAAAAAAAGAAAGGTCAATTCTATTTGTACAGGGTCAAAATCGGAAGTTGGTTCGCTCCAATTTTGTTGAAACTTATAGAAGTTGTTTCATCTCACTTAATATCAATAAGGAATAGTTTGTACCATCTAGCAATCAAGTTACCATGTTATGGACAAAATAGGTCTAGGTCAACATATACCGAATTGGTGTTGACCTTTTTGACCCTTATCTCGTAAGTAAGCATTTAACATTCCAAATATACCTTTTAGAATTCCTCTTACCCAGGCAATAACTTGCAAGTATTTAAATATATCAGAATTAACTTTTAATGTTGCCCCGTGTACAGATCGAGATTGACCTTTTTTTACCATTTTAGCCATTTACCTTAGAACTCCAAACCAATGGTCGTAATGTGTTACAAACTATACATTTTTGGAATCCTTATGATTAGATGGAACAAGTATGGCATACATGTAAACAGATTGGGGCAGTTTTAATTTTTTGACCCCTGTGTAAACTAAATTTGGCCCCTACTGGAAAAAGTGATACAAAATTTGAGAGTACTAGCTACCTAGCATTGATGTAGCGGGTCCATACTAACTATCTCAAAGGTGTCAACCTTTTCTGTAGTGGGAGGAAACAACTCCTTAAATAAGGCCCCTATGATATTCTGCTCCTCCTCATTAAGGCTGTATACAAAGGGGAAGACCATATATGCCACAAGTTTGTGTCAGCAACATAGCAATGAAGCACAAAGGACTATGCTTCCGTGAATTGCTCTACAATGGATATTTAAGGAAAGGTATAATGGGGCAGGGGACATGTCCCCTTTAATTTATTAAATTTCAAAATTACGTCAACTAATCCACAAACAAAAAAAAGCACGACCAAGTTTCCAAGAGTGCTTTCACTCTACTTTTTTTTTAATCGAGGAATATATCAGAAATTAATAGCGATGAGCCAAAATCGATTTGTTCCACTTTGGGCAAAGATTTGTCTCTCCCCTAATGCACTCTTGGCATTCGAATACTCGGACTCTCACATTTATATCATTTTAAACTCAATCTTGACCATTTCACAATTTGCTAAGGTTTTGAATATCCCATGAAGTTCCCATGCTTACATTGTTAAAATTAGCAAATGATTTGCACTGATCATCTGGAACGGATATTCGTGTAAACCTCCGTTGTGTGACCAGGTTCCGTATACAAATACAAAAGTAAAGTTTTGGTAACCCCTACAGGGTGGTTCCCAAAATATTATATCCAGCAAGTACCCCAATTTTTAATATTTCGCGTTATCATATAAATCAACGGCGACATTAAAAGAGACACTTGCACATGTGGTTATCTTTGGTGAATTGATTGAATTGCAGATCTGACCGATGCATTCTGTAGAAGTCCTGATAATAGTTCTCGTCCCTGGTGTTACTATCGCGATAACAACAACAACATACAGAGGGATAGCTGTCAAGTGCCTCAATGTAAGTATAAACATCTCTGGTAGCTTTCACTTAATTATAGACTGCTGACATTCAAAGTTTTACCCAGAATTACATTGCTAAAGGGAACAAGAACTATATTTATTTCATTTTTGTAAGCATAATCAATGTCATAAATTTTAGGAGTTGATATGGGTATATGGATCACTGCTGATATTTTCTTCATTCTTCATTGTTTGTTTGTAGTCAGTTTATGTCTGTTCTGGTGTCTGTTTAAGAAAATAGGAAGGTTGCTGCAATATTTTGTATTGTCCTTAATTGAGATATCAAATTAAAGGAGATCCATTAGATTTTAATATTTGTAACACATCACCAACATATCAACATAAGAAAATAACTAGAAATAGTCTCGTATCAGTTGGAATCTACTGCACATTGTGTATAATACTAGTAGTAGATTATATAAATAGAAGTCTGCACAGACACGCTCAAAACATAGTACACAGTAGAAATTCTAGTAAACAGTATAATCTTTCAAGTGGCAACTCTCCCAAATTTGTTTTATTGTATATCGACCAATAATGTCACATAACATCGTATCGTGTGTTGCCACCCTTGGCCGTTTTGATCCGGATTAAGTTATGATAACTGTGACAACGTCCGAATGTGTCCGAGGGCTAAACTTTACACATTATTACAAATTGTAATATCCCGCCGATTATGACAACATCTTATTGAACAATAAAATGACGTGTGACGGAAAACGTGAGCTTTCACCATCACTTGCTTTAATAAACAAGGATTATTTCAAAAACAAATTTTGGCTCACACACGTGTGTAATTTGATGCAAACATTTCATTGGACACCCGACACATTTTAACCCTTAAATGGTTTGACTGATATCAAGTGTTGAAACGAATTAAAGTACACTAATCAGGTTTTGTATTGAAAAAGCAAACCCCAAAAGCGTAACAATGTTAACATTTATAATGCAGAAAGGCATTCAGAGTCAATGGCAAATCATTGAAGCTAATAAAGACTGAAAGTTTTTGAATTCAGAGAGGTGAGTAAAAAGATAAATGATTTGGAAATTTAATAACAAAGCTTGTTGAAAGCCCCTTGATTGAAGGTTTGAAAATCATAGTCCTGTATAGGAAATCCGCGTTTACATTGGACAAATGAATTCGAGAAGCTTTCGCATGAAGCTATTGGAGTAATTATCAATGTCCAACTTGACCTCCCACAGAAGATCATTTCTCCCATTCTCTGCTCATGTAGCATCAAACCAGGACTTGCAGAGCTTCAAAAGGAGGTTAATCGCTATCTTGGCACCAATCCGTCAGCGCTACTAATTAAATATCTGCTGTTAATGTCTACATAGAAAAATCCTACTCATTTTCAAAGAACTACCGAACCACCGTATACAGAAATTAAAATGTATACAAATAATTGCTATTTGTTAATGTTTGTGGTCTGTACACTTCTGCTTTTGAAAATCTGTCTTCACATAAAATGCATACAAAATTGTTGCGTTGTGGTAATCTTAAATTCCCCACTAGTATTTCTCGTATCTTCGAGCTAAAGTGAACGTGATCTTAGCTTGGGACGGGTATTTAAAGTGACCTAGCGTAAATTGATCAAATTAGTCTTGTATAACGTTCGTTTCCGTGTAAGATGGCAATAGCCTGCTATTTTATCATTGTGTATGTAGTAAAGAAGCATATGTTTAGTTGATGTGTAGAGATTTAGGGCGAGTCAAAAAACAAAACGGTATGAAGCACCAACTTAATTATAAAAAGCCCGTTTATTAAGGTACTTTTAAGAGCCGAAAATATTTCAATTGTTCTTTTCTTTACAATGTTATCACTCATTAAACGAAATCACCCTTAATCCGGTTGAACAAAAATGCCGTTTCGATAAGCGTTAGAAGTGCATTGCTCTCCAAGGACGTCAGGTGGAAGGACAAACTGGACTTGTGTAAACACGTGAAGTGAACTGAAAATTATTTGATGATTCAGAAGCAGGGTTGTTAAAAACTATGTACAATTGTTGACAGAAATATGTTATGTCATAATTTGTTGTTCCCAACAGCCAAAACACAATAAGTCGATTTGTTCCCAACAGCCAGAACACACAATAACTCGAATGTGTTCCCAACAGCCAGAACACACAATAAACCGAATTTGTTCCCAACAACCAGAACACACAATAAATCGAATTTATTCCCAATAGCCAGAACACACAATAAATCGAATTTTTTCCCAACAGCCATAACATACAATAAATCGAATTTATTCCCATCAGACAGAACACACAATACGCAATAAATCGAATTTGTTCCCAACAGCCAGAACACACAATACATCGAATTTGTTTCCAACAGCCAGAACACACAATAAATAGAATTTGTTCCCAACAGTCAGAACACACAATAAATCGAATTTGCTTCCCAACAGCCAGAACACATAATACACAATAAATCGAATTTGTTCCTATCAGCTAGAACATACAATAAATCGAATTGGTTCCCAACAGGCAGAACACAAAATAAATCGAATTTGTTCCCAACAGCCAGAACACACAATAAATCGAATGTGTTCCCAACAGCCAGGACATACAATAAATCCAATCTATTCCCATTAGCCAGAACACACAATAAATCGAATGTGTTCCCAACAGCCATAACATACAATAAATCGAATTTATTCCCATCAGCAAGAATACACAATAAATCGAATTTATTCCAAACAGCCAGAACACACAATAAATCGAATTTGTTCCCAACAGCCAATGTAAATTTCAAAGATATTATTATCTCATAAAAAAAACCCAAAATATTAGTTAGATCCTTGTAATTCTCGGCTCAAGAAATGACACTCTTATGAATTTTATTTCTTTGTTTTTGGGCTTCGTTTTATACTTGTCCCGTACATTTTACTCGGATACACACGTAGTTGGAAAAACAACAAGTAAGAACAAACAATACAAATACCACCACTTCAAACATTTTAATTTCACTTAAATTTACACATATCTAAACTGAATGTTTTATCATTGTGTACGTAGTAAAGAAGCATATGTTTAGTTGATGTGCGGTCAAAAACAAAACGTTATGAAAGCCCACCTATTAAATTTGGAAGCTATTTTATGAAGGTACTTTTAAGTCCCGAAATCATAAATTCCCCATTAGTATTTCTTGTATCTTCGGGGTAAAGTGAACGTGATCTTAGCTTGGGACGGGTATTACATGTGGACATAGCTTAAATGATCAAATTAGTTGGATAATGTTCGTTCAGTGTAAGATGGCTGATAGCTGCTATTGATCATTGTGTATGTAGTCGAAAGAAGCTTATGTTTAGAGAGATTTCAGGCGCTGAGTCAAAAACAAAAACAACAAAAAGTAGTGCATAGCACCAACTTGAAAGCCGTTTAGAAGGTACTTCTAAGTCCCGAAAATATTTCAATGCCTTTTTTTTACATTTTCATCTCATTAAACGAAACCACCCTTAATCCGGTTGAACAAAAATGCCATTTTCGATACGCGTTAGGTGCATGCTCTCCCAAGGACCGTCAGGTGGAAGGACAAAACGGATTGTGTAAAACACGTGAGTTGAATGAATCTTGATGACTTCAGGAAACAGGGTTGTTAAAAAAACATGTACAGTGTTTAGTTGTTGACCAATATATGTTATGTCAAATTTGTTGCCCAACAGCCAGAACACACAATAAGTCAATTTGTTCCCAACAGCCAGAAAACACAATAAATCGAATTTGTGCCTATCAGCCAGAACATACAATACATCGAATTGTTCTCCCAACAGTCCAGAACATACAATAATCGCATTTGTTCCCAACAGCCAGAACATAAATAAATCGAATTTGTCCTCCCACTCCAGAACACATAAATAGATTTTGTTCCCAACAGCCAGAACACACAATAAATCGAATTTGTTCCTATCAGCCAGACATACAATAAATCGAATTGTTCCCAACAGCCAGAACATACAATAAATCGAATTTGTTCCCAACAACCAGAACATAAAATAAATCGAATTGTTCCAACAGCCAGAACACACAATAAATAGAATTTGTTCCCAACAGCCAGAACACACAATAAATCGAATTTGTTCCTATCAGCCAGAACATACAATAAATCGAATTGTTCCCAACAGCAAGAACATACAATAAATCGAATTTGTTCCCAACAACCAGAACATAAAATAAATCGAATTTGTTCCCAACAGCCAGAACACACAATAAATCGAATTTGTTCCCAACAGCCGGAACACACAATAAATCGAATTTGTTCCTATCAGCCAGAACAAACAATAAATCGAATTGTTCCCAACAGCCAGAACATACAATAAATCGAATTTGTTCCCAACAACCATGTCATAAAATGAATCGAATTTGTTCCTATCAGCCAGAACAAACAATAAATCAATTTGTTCCCAAAAGCCAGAAAACACAATAAATCGAATTTGTTCCCAACAGCCAGAACACACAATATATCGAATTTGTTCCCAACAGCCAGAACACACAATAAATCGAACTTGTTCCCAACAGCCATAACACACAATAAATAGAATTTATTCCCAACAGTCTGAACACACAATAAATCGAATATGTTCCCAACAGCCACACAATAAATCGAATTTCTTTCAGAAGGCAGAACACAAAATAAACTGAATTTGTTTCCACCAGCCAGCACACACAATAATTCGAATTTGTTCCCAACAGCCAGAACAAAAAATAAATCGAATTTTGAGAAATTGATTTTATGGTGATTGCGTTTAAATATTGGTAAATTGAAATAGTTTTCTCATTGAAAAGTAGTTTGATAAATCATGAGCTGAGGATAACAAGATTCTATCTGATATTTTCAGATATGGCCGTTTTAAATTTAAAAAATATATATATAAAACAAAGGACATTTTACCGGAAGGATGACCATTAAACACATTTACATTTTGAAAACCTAAACAAATTATATACAGAGTGAATCAAAACATTTTTAAGCTTAGAAAATGTACGTTTCTAAGATATTATTATCTCCCAAAACCTAAAATGCCAGTTAGATCCTTGTAATTCTCAGCTCATGAAATTATACTCTTATGTATAATTAATGGTGCTTGTTCCGATTTATGTGTATTGTGTTCTCTACTTGATATGAGAGCCTGTCACTTGCACATACACGCCATCAAGTACCGTGGGAAAGAAACTTGCGGTTTTATGGTAGACGCAATAATGCATGTTGCAAAGCGCTATTCAATACTGTGCTAATATTGATGGTTAACCATTAAAACGGCGGTTTTTTGTTTATATTTTGGGAATGAAAAGGATTTGAGGACGACAATGAGAAAAATACGGCCTTTCATCTGATATCAAAATCGATACTACTTCCGGGTAAATCAGGGGAGTCCCAAAGACGATCGGAACACGCTCCTTTAACTTTGGTGCTTAATCTTTTATTTCTTTGTTTTGCGCCTCCGTTTTGTCCCCAACATTTTACTCGGATACACGCATAGTGGAAAACAACGAGTACGATAAAAAACCACAAATATCAAATTAATAAAATTTCAATTCAGTAGCCCGGGGAGGGTCCTTGGATTTTGGTCGGGTACCCATGCTCGTTCCAAAAAAGAGGGACTAGCTGCAAATGCGGGACTACCGCTAGGGGTATCAAATTCACAATAATTAAGTTCTAGTTCCGCTAGGGGTATCAAATTCAGTTGAAATTGTGACTGGTTCAATGATACAAATAGGCAAAATTAACCTAAAACATAGCAGCAAAATAACATTGAGTGTGTAATTTTTCTTGTATATTGGATATTTTAAAGGTATATCTTTTATTCACGTATTTAGAACAGGTTCCGCTAGGGGTATAATTTCCGCACTGCAAATTGGTCCCGTTAGGGGTATATTTTCACTGAAACCTCACCAAAACCTGGTCCCGGTAGGGGTATATTTTTACTGAAAATTGGTCCCGTTAGGAGTCACTTTCAGAACCCTTGGAACAAGCATGGGTACCCATCAAACCCCTGAGAACCCTCCCCGGGTTCAGTAGATTACCACAACAATCCAAACTGGATGTAAGATATCTTGATTGCCTTACTCGGATACCCACGTAATAATAAACATCGAATGTGAGATATCATCGTATGTAGATTACGTTACGGGTGTAAAATTAGTGTATGTGAATTATGTAACTGATTTCAACATAACTCGGCCAGATAAGTTGAGCTTTAACTATGTCATTATTCTCCTATTTAGCAAGCTTCCGTATTATACATTTGGGTCAAGTATTCACTCTATATCTCATTTCATAACATTTAAAAATGATTTCTGTTTTGATTAGTGAAATAAAATAAACACATGGGACAAAGTTAAGTCTAATCTCTAAATTCAACGGACATAGCTAATTTATGTTTTCCTAATCAGATACGGGATCAAATTATTTGACAAGGTAATTTGCTTGGACTGACAGGTGACCCTTAATATGTTCCTCGTATATTAGTTATAGTTAAGAATAAAAAAAAAATGGCATTAAACCTGGACTATAACCTCTTCACGTCCCCAAAGGAAATAAGAATATGAAATAACCGGATAAGGTCAATATCAATTCATACAATCAACAGCTTGTTCTTTTTCATTCAAACTTGCTATAATCCAATATCACACGAGGATTTTATTTCCATCTTTGTCTATTATATGCATGAGGTAAGGTTTGGTAACTCTCATTAATTCTTAGAGTTATTATATTACCGTTTTCCTTTAAAACCTTATTTGATTTCACAAACCTCTTCTGCTTTGACATTGTAGTATTGACGAGGCCTCTCTCTCAGTAAGTCTCGCCTCGAGGTGGTGTGCTTTTGAATACTCGTTTTTGATAGTCTGTTAAACACGAACATATAGCAATCCAAGTCATTGCCATCGCAATTCAGCTATCAATACCCCTAATCGATAGTTGGTCTATTTAATGGCTTGCTAAACAAAAAAGTTATAACTCAATCCCGTTGATTCAGCAATAATTATAGCTTGCAAGATCACTCAAGAAAGTTTTACATAAATAACAACTTGTAATTGAATAGTGGTGTGTTTGAGATATGACTACGATGTCATAGACACATATTTGTAATTCTTTTTTCATACAGGTGCACCTAGGGGTAGTTGACTATCCATTTATTCCTTTAATATGAATAGAAAATAAATAAAAGAAAAAATATGTTCGTTAACACAAGATCTAAAAACATATTCTTTAAAACAATTAGGCATATAGAGTGTTTTTCTTAAATCGTTGCCAGAAATCTAAATGATCTGAAATAAAAATAGGCGCGCGATATCAGCGGTAAGCGTTTATGAAGCTGCTAGTTAAGAAATGGAAAAATCACAAATAAAGAGTAAAAGGAAAAGTCACGTCTTGCTGGTTGATATGTTTGCCTGTGGTACACGCTTACTGCCACTTATTAAGATATGCAATCTTTAATTAGTAAGTTATAGACTAAAAGTGACTTGTATTTGCTCTCCCCATTGAACCAAGAAAACACCTTGCAATGTCCTTTGGTAATTAACCTGCTGGATTCTATAATTATGGTGCATGAACATTGAACTCAAAACTAAAAATTCGGCAAGATCAACATCACTATTTGTACAGGGAATTCCTTGAGGATAAATTTCGGGGTCTTTTAGGTTCTGAACCATTCTTTGGTGTTATATGTAGATTCAAAACAAGTGAGACTTCATTAAAGTTTTAGACTTGTCCATTCATGTGAGGGTAAGAGGGGGTAATTTTATGGCCACAGGTAAAAAATGTTTATGGTACACATAAAATGGAATATTAATGTAGCTGTAAATAATACATGATTTATGTCAAAAAATAACTTGGGTGTTTCAATGGAAGTATCAAGATGCAATCCAGCAGATTTTTTTTAAAAGTGTTTTTTGAACAAACTAAGTTTTTCTATTTCGCCATCACTTTCGAGATTAGCGCAAAGCGGATTATGAGTTCCTTGACATCCCGGGCAACCATGGAATTTTTTAGTCCAACCTCTGGGAAATGAGGGAGGAATTTTGTAAGGGTTAATATAACACAGGGTATAAAGAATCAGGTATTTGTGTTTAAATGCACACAAATACATTGGTCTATCTAATGATTAAAAAGGGTTAAGTTTCATTAGTTGTCTAGTTTTCGACCTTTAGTAAAACATTAAAATTTAAAGGTACAGACCTTTTATGGTTCAAGGTAATTGTGTGATCCCAATTGTGTTGAAACTGGTGTCAAATTGTTCGTCTTGCCTTATTTTACAATGTTGTGCATTTGGTTGCGTATAATTAGTGGGCAAAATATAATAAGGCTCTATGGTCTGTAGGGGTCATTATAACTTAAATTGTATACAGATGTCACCAAAGAATGAAAATGCATTTTCAGTTTCAGTATTACCAGAGCAATAATTGACGGGAGTTGACAACGAAATATGAGGCGTTGGTAAAGTTTCTTCCGAATTACTTGACGTTACCAGGGCTGAGAGTTTTTGTAATATAAAGGTGTGGAACACCAAGACAAACTATACCTTTGTACTCCCCTTTCTATTGAGACAAAATTTTGGTGTGCATTTAAATACAATTTTGACTTGATTTAAATTTCCCAGGGGTTGCACCCAAATATATGGTGTGCTCGTCCACATATCCTACGATCGACGGCACTCGCCCTGTGCTACTCATGTGCAGAGTATGGCTTTTGGCCCTGTATGGGAAGATCAAACTCATGCCAAGAAGCTTGATCCACTGTTAAATGCCTCCTGCCGGATTATCACAGGATGTCTTCGCCCAACTCTAACCGAGAATTTATACATCTAGCAATGAATTGCTCCATTGCTCCACCAGACATCCGTCGAAGTGGAGCGAGCATGCAAGAGCGTAGCTGCCAAGTATCTTAATATGGAGGGACCCGCTGAGAAGGAGTGTCTAAAGCAAAGTCGCCGTTAAGTCCAATCTGGGATCCCAATTCTAATTACGAAATCGCTTATTTTGTGATAAATACGCATTTTTTAGCAGTCTCGTTTACAGGTATAGTTACTAGAACGTAACTGTGCAAAATATCAAATTTTGAAAATGGGGGCGCTCTTCACAAATGTGCCAATATTGCTTTAATTATTACTTTGATATGTGGAGTTGTCATTGTAAAGCGTTACCTGAATTCATGTAATTAATGGAGGATATGCATAGCCCACTGCTGACAGCTGACATAACCCCAAGAATACTCTCAGGGTTAACTAGCCTGTAACATTTTCGGTCTTTCACATCGAGCACCTTCACTTCCGCAACTGTAACTTTTGAAGGAGTGAATGCATAGTCCCTGAGAGGCTGATAGGGTGGTGGTAATGTCAATAAAAACATTTCTCGTGGATTTTTGGTGCAACATTGATTTTCCCTCTTGCTGTTTTCCATTCAATAGGGACCAGACAGTCAGAAAATTTACTGGGGTGCAAATGTCGGAATGCTGTCCCCCTTCCGCCGGGGGAAAATATTATTACGGGAAAAATTTAAAATCGGGTCAAATTGGATTTTAATGTAAAATGTTCGTCTTCTTATAAGGATTAGAAAAAGTTATATATTTGCCTAGGTTTTGACCTTTAGTTTAAAGCGCTATAGCCCTTAATGGTTGAAGGTCATCATGGGGTAAAATTTTACCCCAATGAATCAGATTTTATGAAACTGTGATATAAGTTGTTTGTCTTAGTGTGGGTTGGTTGGATTCCGTAGGATTTTCATGCTTAAAATTGATTTTGTTGCGGTTTGGGTTTCAAAGGACCTAAATGTCAGGAAAAATGATGGGGTGCAAATTTTCCTACTGATTGCCCCATTCTCTCAAGGGGGAAAATGTTAAGACAGGGAAAAATTTAAAACGAGTCAAATTGGTTTTAAGGTACACTTACCTGCGTGTCTCGTCATAAGGATTAGAAAACAGTTATATATTGCCTAGGTTCCAACCTTTAGTTATAAAAGCGGTAGAGCCCCACATGGTCAGGTCACCCTGGGGGGTAAAGGATTCCGATGTTGCTCTATTAAAAGTGGTTGTCAAATGATTCTTGTGTCATACTGATGAAACAGAAAATGCATTTTATAGATCTTTTGATATCACATTGCGACATCCAGGGAAAGATATGGTGACCCCCCCATATACCATGTAGACCCTTGCGCCATTTTGCTATGTAATTAGCCAACCAAAGGTCTACACTGTAAAATAATACATTGTTGGATCCTGTGAGACAATCCACAACTTTTCACCAGTTTTCAACAAACATCGGAGCAATTTGGTAAGTTTTACCCCGGATGACCTTGAACCATTATGGGGCTATAGTGCTTTACCTAAAGGTCGGAACCTAGGCAAATATATCTTTTTCTAATCCTTATACTGAGACACGAACAGTGTAATGACATTAAAACACAATTTACTCTTCACTCGATTTTTAACTTGTTTCCCTGTAGAACATTTCCCCCCTTGAGGAAGGGGGCAGCAGTCCGAACATTTGTCACCCCATCATTTTCTGACTGTCTGGTCCATATTGAATAAAAAACATCAAGAACAATCATCTTTAAGCAACCAAATCTACGGGACTGTTTCATGACATACCGACCCACACACTATATTGTCTCACAGGATCAAAAATGTATTATTTAACTGGTGTGACATTTGGTTTGTGGCTAATTACATAGCAAAATGTCGAAGGGTCTACATGGTGTATGGGGGGGGGGGGGGCACCAAAAATTTACCCTGGATGTTCCAATGGTGACTAATCACCAAAATCAGTTAAAATGCATTTTCCGGTTTCAATATGACACAAGGATGATTTGACAACCACTTTTCAACAACATGGAGCATTTACCCCAGGAGACATTTGAACAATATGGGGCTAACCGCTTTAACTAAAGGTTGGAACCTAGGCAAATATATACTTTTTCTAATCCTTATGAGGAGACGAACACGTTAGTGTAAATAAACACATTTGACATCGATTTTAAATATTTTCCCTGTACTAAACATTTCATCCTTTTAAGAAGGGGACATGATCCGAAAATTTTTGCACCCCAGCATTTCTGACAGTTTAGGCCCTATGAACCCAACAGCAACAAATTAATTTTAACTTGAAAATCCTACAGGAATACACAGCCAACACATCTAATGATAAAACATGAATTGCACTACCAGAAGAAACTATTTTCAATATCACCCAGGGGTTCTCATGAAAATTGCTCAATATTGGTTTGTACTAAAAATGCACCCTATAGCTTTGACATTGTCTTGTTTTCTTAATCAGGTTCACCAGACCAGGCCGTTGGCCAAATTTTAAACAACAGTGTCCACTAACATTCAACTACAACGCGGGTACACAGAGAAACTGTTCATCGGGGAACGTGGAAGAATGTGCACTTAAATGTCTGGAGGAAGATGAATTCGTTTGCAGGTAATTTCTCTTGGCTGTCCGTTGTACTGTTGTAACTTTTGAAACACGAGAAACAATTTCAACTCATGTATATCAGGATTGCTTTGTGTATGCATGTCAGCTTCGTTTCTGTAATTAATGCATCACCACGAATTTTTGATGCCCTAGTGGTTACGCTTGTACACCCAAAATTCTATCTTTTTTCAATTTAAAAGTTCCTCATTTAAAGAAAAGTTGACGCCACCCTTTGGTGATGAGGTGAGCTCCATCAAGGAAGTGTTGTTCCACTTTCTTGAAAAATACTAGCCATTGCATAATTTCCCTAAAGGGGTAATTTCTGGCGAGGCTCCTGCACTTCCGAAATAATAAATTCTTTGTACGGGATTGGTCTACACTCTCACACTACACGCGAACACACACACACACACACCCACACACACCCACACACAAAACCGCACACCCACAACCACACACACACAGCCATGAACTCAATTGTTTTTACTACATCTATTTCTCCTCAAGCATTTTTCTTTCTTTGATGCGATCGGCAAAACACTACTCCGTGCGGCCAATGCAGAGGTGTGTTTTTTACACAACTTAGCATTCACATGTTGTGACCAAATTAGCGAACTTAAATCAGACGAGCGAAAAGATTTGTTTACCAGACTTCACTGGATCACAAGTCAGTTATGTAATATAAGGATTGCATCGTTTTTAAAGACAAGTCGTAAATATGTCAGACAGATGTTCAGTTTATAGGTTTTAACTGACAAACTTTTTTCTGCATGGGTGCCGTATAGCTTTTAAATGTGTATTAAGTCCAAATTAGCTTGTCTATGTTCGAGACCGCAGCCCCGGGAGCTTAACTCAACTTGGTTTTCAGGTAGTTTCGTCTAAAATCATATGGTCCTATGGCCACTTATGCTCTCACCACTTAGACTATTGTCACTTGATCTAATAACCCGATGGTCTAATTCCATTTTGTCTAAAACCATTTTCGGCTAATATCTAATAGGTCTATAATTTCCACTTAGTCTAATTCATTGTGTCTACCCATTTAGTCTACTAACCAGTTGGTGAAAAAAACCATTGTTAAGTCGAAACCAATTTCGTCTAATGATCCTTGGTTCTACTACCATTTAGTCCTAACCCCATTTTGTCTAAACCCCTTTCGTCTAATGATCAGTTTGTTCCTATAACCCTTGGTTAGTCCCTAACCCATTTTGTCTACACCCATTTCGTCGAATGAGCAGTTGGTCTAATTACCATTTAGACTAAACCCGTTTGGTCCTATGTCATTAAGCGGACAAGATCGCTCAATCAGGTAAGCGCTTGACTCCGGTGTATGCTCACATGCGTATAGGCGTGCGTTCGAGCCCTGTAAGAGTCAGTCTCTTTGTAAGTTTCCGGGTCTGGACAAGCTTGGTTAACCGCTTGGTTGTCTCGATTTAACCCATGCGATATTTGGGAAGCCTGGTCCTGGCTGCGATGGTTATCACGATGTATGTTTGCTGACATGGGAAAGCGCTGATCCCGATCAGCTGCATCCTGTCCCTTGACATGATCGAATGGTTTAGGTATGGTTGGGCCACAGTGATCGCGACCATTTGTGAAGCGCTTAGAGGCCAAGTAGCATAAGGCGCTATATCAAT
>JAMKCH010019211.1:0-21031 GCA_023653785.1 Ophioderma brevispina | reverse complement strand
ACTTTATCGGAGTCTCGTTATGAAAGCTTTAAGATAGAGTCTAACTATCAGTGCGGACAGAGACTAGGGTTGATCAGGTTTAAAACACCAATCAGCACGTGGTTTTGCAAGTCCAGTAAATAGCTCGACCAAAAATGCACCATTTTTTTGTTAATAACATTTTAGCAAATAAAATTAACAAATTGTAATCATAAATTAAATTATTTAGGGTTTATGCGAAAAATATTAACTTGACTGTACCTTTTTTACGCTAAAATGATAATATCCACCGTGTTATTATTATACATGAACATCAACTGTTCCGATAGAAATTGCTCCACACGGGGAGCAGAGGAGGCCAGACAAAACAAAATAAACTAACTGGTATTGATATTGTTACAATAAGGTACCCTGGTAACATTTAAACACGTATTATTTTGATGTGATTTTGTAGAAATCAGAAATATTAATTTTTTTCTAAATGTTTCAAATATTTTTCTTCATTTTTTTGTTTTTTTGGTACTGCGTCATTTTTTTCTGCCGGCCGTGATTTTTTCTGGGAGCGGCGCTCCCGTGCTCCCGTGGAATTCAAAGCCCTGCTTTAATACAAGTCCCCCCCCCCACCCGGAGTAAGTCTGCACCACTCAGGAAAGCCATATCCATAATAGTTGTCTTTCGGTAGTTTACACTCCTGAAACTGCAGCATGTTAGTACAAGCGGAAACAAAGGCAGAAAAACAAGAGGGGGGATTGTAAAGGTTGTTAGCAGTTGTCAATATCTTTACGTGGCGTGTAGGGGGAAACAAATATAATGTGTGGGTAGGACATAAAAGACCTTGGCACATCTTCGCTAACATACTTGTCCATTTGAATCATTAACGCTCATCAACGTTGATGCATTAATATCATGTGATTGCGTCATTTCTGTTTTTGCTCATATGTGTAGTTGTACCTCTTGATTAATGTATGTTTGCTTTCTGACAAGGTTAGGCACTGTTCAGTATTTAATCTTTACACCACATCACTTTATACTTAAACTGTCATAAATACTAATCCACTATACTTATTATATTAATTAGTACAAGCATTGCATATCTTGATTAGTGATGGAACCACCACTATACTCCTCCATGCAAGGGAACTAACATCCACTAATAAATGCCATATAAATGCAGGTTTTAGAATAGCGCTTGACATAAGGATCAAGCGCTTTACATTTAAATACGCTTCTTACTAGGAAGTTATACGGAATCATTTGAGTTTCATATAGCCGGCCGCTTGATAGGCTCAAAACCTATCCACTAGATAGTGATATTCCCCTAACAGCTCCCCAGATTTCGTTGGGTCGACGAGGCAATTGAGATTAAATTTCTTGCCCATGTACACAAACATGTTGACCACAGTGGGGCTCAAACTCACGATTTTAATGCTCTAATTATCACGAGTCCTGCACGTATCCACTTGACCACACCATCTAACTCAACCAAAGCTCTAAAGGAACATGCAAAAAGGTGGTTTTTTTTCGACCAGGAAGTAACGTGTGTGGATGTGGTAGGGTAAAAAACACTGCTTTCAAGAAAGGGGTTCTTTTTCTGAAGGTTCACTGGATACATTTATTAAAATGCTACATTAGGGTCCATTCTATCAATTTTTTTCTGAACAAAACTTGTTTAGGGTGTATATTATGCTAGTAGGGTAAAACTCCTTTAGGGGATGTTTAAAAAAAATGGCCCATGCATTTGTGCAGTTTCCCATTGAATGATGCCCTAGCATTTTAAGATCTGTCTGTAGACAGAACTATGGGCCAAATAAAAGCGGTTATGATCACCACCCCAATTTTCTGAATGTGGCCTTTAACTCAACTGAGGAATACAATCTGGGTGGATTATATCTCTTTCCCCCTCCACTATACCACTGTAATTAGGTTTCACCATCTTTACAAGGCTCTCCACCCGGGTACCAGATGTGTTTATTATCCAATCAAAGTTTGGTGGAGACAAACCAATATCTTGCCAAGCTGTCTTTGGGGAAGTCAAATTTTTAATTGTTCATTGTATGTCCTCCGTAGAATCAAGTATAGTAATTTCAAACCAGTATCTTTGCCAGTTCTTAGAACTTCCATGTACTGCTGTACTATAAAATAATGCAGAGTTAAAATTCCAATGATACAATACGGATCCCGAGCCTTTATTCCATAAGTGAAATGAGCTTCCAATTCCTTGAATATCCTGGAAAATTGGGTGGGGTGATGAATGGGCCAAACCAGGCCGTGAAAAATCACGACTGTAGTGGTGGGTGAACAACATTGGACAATGACAAATTCAATTTAGTGTTACAAAATATGTGGGGAATCTCAATGCTGGAGCGCAAGGGAATCGAACTTTAGTCCTTGGTTTTAACCCATGGTTAGTCCTACATGAGTGTACATTTTTTCTTCCAAATACTTTGAATTTAAAGGTAACGGGTGAGAAAATTCCTCATGGGGATGGGCCAATTTCTCCCCATTACAGCACATTTTTAAGATATGTTGAGGAAAAAAGGTCCACTCATGTAGGACTAACCCTTGTAGAAACCTGGGACCTAAAGTTAGACTCCCTTTCAGAATACCCAGCCTGAATGATTCGAAATTGGAATGGTAGTTTGGTGAAGTCAATTTAAATGATAAACACACTATAGTAAAGTCTGGACATCCATATGTAATAAAGAAGACCATGGTTTTCTTTCAGTTTGGCTACATACAACAAGTCCGCGCTCTTCTGGTGCCATGTGTCCCATTTATGAAAGCGTTCTGTTTGTGTGGATGCTTTTGTTAAGCTTAAAATGACCTCGCCTTGATCTAAGCAACCCCAAACCTTTAATTTACGGTTTCTTTTCTTTCTGTCTGACAGGTCGCCAGTTTATTTTCGAGACACGACGCTTGGTACACGTGAACATGGTGCTTTTGAACTTGCCTGATTCTTGAATAGACCAGGTGAGACCCTCAAGACTTAAAAGCAAGGTGATGAGAGAGTTTATATAAGTTAATTGAATTAAAGAAGAGCTGTGGGGTGTGATTGAAATAACGACAGGCAAAGGATTTGATTTATTGAATTGCGAGGAGGACGCAGTGATAACTCTTCATCTTCTTCACCTGTGAAAGGTTAAAGTAAGTAAACTGTGAAATGTGAAGATGTGCACAAAAACAACATGCATTTGAAAAAATAATGAAGAGAATAGACTTCAACTGCATTCTACTGAGAATCTATACATTAATTTTGAAACCACGTCCTCTTCATCTGCAGGTATATGGTATGATCTGTAAGTAGCTGAGATCTGATATTTCTAACATCCGATTATGTTTCCGATTTGATTTCAGAAACAATTGTAGACTGGGATTAGTCTCCATTCTCCTCCATCTACTGAGATTGGGGTATGAAGGGCAAAGTGAATCTTGGGGGGGTGTAAAATTTTGAGGGTCAAACACCAAAATTTTGAGATTTTTACCCAATTTTTTGTGCAAAATTCGCTGATTTTTCCACAATTTTTTTGCCGGAATTGCTGATTTTTAGCCTGATTGTAATATTTTCTTCTGGCTGGGGGAAAACCTGGGGGTGGTAAAAAAAAAATTACCCCCCTGCACCCCGGCACACCACTGATTATCTGATTCTAGTACATCAGATCATCACCTTCACACCATCTTCCTGCTGATGAAGCAACCAGTTGATTTGAAATTACTTGGGTAAACTGTATTCTTGGTGAGAACAGTTTAAGTCGAACTTCATTATTTTTAGTGCTACCCCTTCATATGAACTTTGTTCAAGTAACAAATTCTCCTAGAATATTATAAAGTCCTTTTCCTCCCACCCAAGCTGTGATGTAATTTGTTTGGGGTACCTACTAGTCTTTCACATGATCCAATCATGCTAATGCAAAATCACATCAAATGTCAGAGACTATAATGTGTGGTGGATATCAATCGCAACTTGGCCCATCTACCATTTGTGAATTGTTCATTTGGAATTCCGTATTTTGTTGAGCTTTTTTTGAGAATTTTTGAGAATTTTTCATTGTCAAAATAAAATATTTGCATTTGTTAAAGTAACATAATGGGAACTGTCAATCATCAGTCAGAATAATTAAGATTAAGATTAGAAGACAGGCTACAGACAAAAAAATGACATTTTGAAAAAAAGCTGAAGTAACTAGTAGAATTTTAGATATTTTCACGTAAGAATATGCCTTTAAAATGAAGGTTATCACAGTTTTGTATTGGATTTTTATCAATACCCCCAAAATAGAACCGGTTAGCAGCTCTTCAAGTAGACTAACATTTTCCACAAATCGGATGGGTCAGTCAGTTGAGCAAGTAGGATGTCCGTTGATGAAAGTGATTTCAAAATGGGTGTGACTAGGTAGACATAGAATAATATTTGGTGATACCTTGACAGACTTAGATGAAAGACGTCACCCCTGGATAGATTCCAATGGACCATAATGTAAATGGTTAAGTTTATTACCAGTAGGTCCATTTCCCCATTTGGACCAATTCCCATTTGATCCATTTCCCCATATGGACCAATTCCCATTTGGTTCATTTCCCCATTTGGACCAATCCCATTTGGTCCATTTCCCCATTTGGACCAATTCCCATTTGGTCCATTTCCCATTTGGACCAATTCCCATTTGGTCCATTTCCCATTTGGACCAATCCCATTTGGTCCATTTCCCATATGGACCAATTCCCATTTGATCCATTTCCCCATTTGGACCAATTCCCATTTGGTCCATTTCCCCATTTGGACCAATTCCCATTTGGTCCATTTCCACATGGGCCAATTCCCATTTGTCATGACTTAGGACCAATTCCCCATTAAATCGATTTTAACATTTGGACCAATTCCCATTTGGTCCATTTCCCATTTGGACCAATTCCCTTTTGATCTATTTGGCCATTTGGACCAATTCCCATTTGGTCCATTTCCCATTTGGACCAATTCCCATTTGGTCCATTTCCCATATGGACCAATTCCCATTTGATCCATTTCCCATTTGGACCAATTCCCATTTGGTCCATTTTCCCATTTGGACCAATTCCCATTTGGTCCATTTCCACATGGGCCAATTCCCATTTGGTCCATTACCGTTATGACCAATTCCAATTAAATCGATTTTAACATTTGGACCAATTCCCATTTGGTCCATTTCCCATTTGGACCAATTCCCTTTTGATCTATTTGGCCATTTGGACCAATTCCCATTTGATCCATTTCCCATTTGGACCAATTCCCATTTGATCCATTTTAACATTTGGACCAATTCCCATTTGTCCATTTCCCCATATGGACCAATTCCCATTTGGTTCATTTCCCCATTTGGACCAATTCCCATTTGTCCATTTTCCCCATTTGGACCAATTCCCATTTGGTCCATTTCCCATTTGGTCCTCAGTCCCATTTTGACCAAACTGGATAACAGAATGAATGAAAAGTGGACCAAGTGGGACCACTTTAACCTATTTGGAAGTTACGGTTGGTGGTGAAAACCGCCTCCTCTAGCCTCTGGCATTGATGTGACAACATAATAATAAGAACATTCACCTGACCCTTCACATTTATACCACCTGTTATGTGACACACATTACTCGCATGAAATGATAGAAGAAAGATTTTTAGAGGAAATTGAAGCAGACAAAAAGTAGGAATTTCATGTTACACGGCACAGATGGAAAGATTTGTTTGATTTGGAAGTACAGCTTAAACAGGGAAATTATTGTGAAGGACCTTTTGTGACACTTCATTTGCAATATCAATTTCAATCAGAGATTATAGATCAGATCATAGCATGTTGTCAGTGATATCCTCTGCTCTTATTCGTAAGCGATGGATCCTCGTTCCCCGACTTACCCCCTCACCCCCAAGTTGAGGTTTTATATCATCTGAACCGTTAGCCTTAGTAATGATGGGCATGTACCATCTTACTTGCAAAGTTATCATATCTGAAAGAAATTCATAAGCTTGTATTTTCTGTACATAAGTGGATAGAAATTGTGGTACATATGGGAACCTGTGATACAAGCCTTTGCTCATAAACTGCAAGATCTGTATCAACTGAAATTTTGGGAATTTGCTTTTCTCGACGATATTTGGGACCATGAATAAAATAGAAGGTGTTAGAATCACAAAATGCCCCTTTTTAAACATTTAATTATTTGAGTCAATGGATTATGCAAGGTTAGGAATACCTTTTAATTACAATTTTTCCTGATGGCAACGTTTTACGGGAAAATGTTGTCATTATTTCATGAAAATGATGGCAGTAATAGTCATTTAATTACAAGCCTGGTCACATTATGTTGTTATGGTGCCAGTATGGTTCATCATCGCTGTTTTCGATATTCCTGGCAAGCTTGACTTTGGTAACAGGGAGAAACTTGTTGTTTAAGGTGTTGTCTGAGGTAAAGGGTCCCCCGACACACAGACTCAGGAAATCTGCATATTGAGCAGACTGACAAAAATATAAATTGAAAATGTTTCACTTCCTTCTTAAATTTTATATCATAATTTTCACAGCTCTCAAAGCCCTCAATCTGATTTTATGAAAGAAAACTTTCATTTCCTCAGATATCCTCTCCTTCTCTCCTTTATAGTTCGGGTGGCACATACCTACCTCGGGGAAAATTGGCCTAACCCCTGGGAGACTGAACGTTGCATGCAGGCCGTCACAATTCGAGCCCCTACCAAACATCACAATTACAATTCAGGAAAACGGAAACCCTAAAAGAGGACAAGTGAAACCTGTAATTGTTAGCAACTTTTATGCCCTTGAGTAAATCATGGTGTAGAAATCTTAATTTCCTCAGGATAGGGCCTATTCCAAAAATGGTGTTCAAGCTTTAAAATAAAATTATGGTGCATGAAATAGTTACCTCGAAAAGGTAATCTTGTTTGTTGTTGTTTTACAATTTCTACAATGTAATAAATCATACAAATTTAGGTAATGGACACGATCATTCAGTGTTTGTATTTGTATGTGTGATATTGTGCACCAAGAATGTGTGCCAGGAACCATAGTGATACCCAGAGACCACTTTGCCAATAACTCATTACATTAATATAATGTAGGTCATTGAACTCTGGCTTGGGAGTTGAGACTATTGGGTACCTGATTTGGGTCAGTTTATGGGGACAAGAAGAGGGTGTTGCAAATTTTACACTAGTTATCAAACTTGTGCATACTCTAACATGTACAAATTTAGAGCAATATTACAGACTGTTATGAGTCCAGACACCTCATGTTTTTCTGTTGCATGTAAAAACATGCCTTTGGCAATGTATAATTCTCATGTTTTATGTTTCAGTCAGATTGAGGATGATGAATATTATAGGTAGCATAATGTTACACTACCCAGAGACCACTGTAATAACAAGAGAGGTGGGGAAATTGGGAACAGACTTTATACAAAAATCCTCTATTGTGAGACAGTTCACCTGTGAACCAGGCTTGTGTCGTTATGCTTGCAGAATGGCACGTAACTTCGGGTAGGATTGTGTCGGGGTGTTCATGTTTGGTGTATGGTGCGTGTCTGTGTGTGTGCATGGAGTGTATACACTACTTCACTACATAACCGAGGCATTTTACAATTGAGGATTGTTACGGATGTCCGCGAGTATCAGGATGTTTTTAAATGTGTTTGTAAGTATTGCTTTATCCATTATAAGTAATTCTTATAGAGACAGCCCGTCACCGAAAACATTTTACCAGAATAAACCAAATATAACATTCAATCGTGAGGGCATCCAACAAGGTTAAAATAAATTTTTTTCTATGACTGTTCAAAAAATTCCATAAAAAAGTCCTGGTTTGATAGTTAAATATGGTGTGTGTGTGTGCGCGCGTGTGCGCGTGCATGCGTGCATGCATGCAAGTTGGATTTTAAGTTACATATAGACATAACCAATGCTTGCATTGATTCGTAAAGGGAAACCACCAAGATAGAAATTGTACTAAATATGGAAAAAGTCAAAGATCAACAGTTGTGTTGAATACCCCAAAATAGCCATTTTTTTAAAGGTTGAATCCGACCAATTTTTTTTTATTTTTTTCATGGGAAAACTAACAATATTATCACATAAAAGTAGGAAAGACTGGGTAATTAGGCAGGCCCTTAGGGTATTCTCTTTTGAGAAGATTTCATTGGGGAATTCCAGAATAGATTGGTTTAATGGAGTTTCCAAACTCTATAAACTGGTTATTTGTGGAATTGTAGCGGAAGTAAGGAATCAATCATTACACAAGTGAACAAGTAATGATTGTGTGTGCTATGAAAATGATAAATTGGAATTATTATGTTTATGGAAAAACATTATCTGAAATTGGCCACGCGATATTGTATGAGTACATGCAGTAAAGCATGCGGGTTAGTATATGCAAAGACGCAGCATCATTGGTTGTTGCCTATCGATATGACACGATATTAGATTGATCCGTCTTCATGCAAGGGTTAACACGCTTGAATATCGGTTACACAGTGCACACAACTACCGCACAAACTATGGGTGGTTTGTTTTTCACATCTATTGGCCTTTATTAACAAATATAATGAATAGGGAACTATTTTGGTCATTAAAACATCAAACTAAGAATTAAAAGATTAGATTGGGCAAAGAATAAAAAGACTAGGATTGTTGTTGCCTATTATTATTTTGTCATATTGGATGGGCAGTCCATTATTTTTAGTAGTGGATTACCGGGCTGCCTGCTGGTTTCTAAAGACAATTTAGGTTCATTGAAGAAAGCGGATTCGATAGTTTGCTTCAGAATGTGCATGTCACTTATGAAAATTTGTCAATTTATATTGTACACTGTGAACATGTTAAAACTTTCATGATTCACAATTGCACTGAAACTTAAATAATCGTATATTGAAGTCCTCTGTGATTTTAATTATTAACTGGAAGTATTACGTCCATGTAAAATTCTATATACGGAAGTTATTACTTATGAGAATAATCTTTAATCAAATTTACAGATTTTATCAGTCTTGCTTCATAGGCCGATAGAAATCTTGAAAGTACACATATCCTAGCTTTAAGTGTTAAACACCAATGATTTTTATCGTAATCCATGCTATAATTTGTTCACACTTAAAACTGGGTCAATAAATACAATTTGTAGAGTATCTATTTTCCATTTCACGAACCCCCACTTGCTACTTATTTGTAATTTAATAATAATAAAATCAGAGTAATGGCCTTCAATTTAAAGCCACTACTTACTATCAGTGATTTCTTTAAAAGTAAACATATCGCTAGCCCTAGTTTTCATCAAAGTCCACCTGTTTGCACTGTTGTGATGGGAGGAAATTGTTAGATTGGCTAAGCATAACAACACCTTATTGTTCAAGAAATATGATTTGTATGTTTGGTTAATAATAAATGTCATCTTCAAGAAATGACTTAAGGGTTTGTTTTTCACAAAGAAACACAATATCTAGGGGGTTGATATGACCTAACACTAGCAATTTAAGAAACAAATGGGCATTTGGCATTTGGAACAAAATGATGATTGTGGCTTTTATAACATTCTGAGTTTTTGCATCTTAAGATTTCTCTGCATCTCACCAACCAATGTTTAAACAGAATGTGAAAGGAAGGCTGCTGTTGCTTGTAATTTCCATTGTTAGCACTGTTAGCACAAGCGAGTGTGTAAAGTAGTTTAATAGAGGAAGGAAGACAGGTAATTACGAGAGACCACGTGTGTGCATGATAATTATGCCAACACTGTACAAAAGAGTACTTGCCCTAGTGTAGTTCTCAAACAAATTCAAGGAGCTACTGTTAACAGTTTGCAGGGCCGGTCAAGCCGATGTTAGGAATTAGTTAAGACCAAATTTTCATCAATCTGTCCAAATTTTGATATGCATGGTTTATTTATATAGTTTTATGAAAATGCCGATTAAATGAGGAGATGAGTAATAAATTGGGTAAGTACGGCCGAATAATTGCCCACAGTTGTGAAAATTTCTATGGGAGCTTATACTTTCAACAGTATACTTGAAACAAAATTATCAAGGAAGTTTGAATGTTTGCAAGTGGCAGATAAAGTAAAAAAAAAGTTCAGTTTTGCCCAAACTGTCAAATAATTCTAATCATACATTTCGTTACCCTAATGTGATCTGATCAAGGTCAAGATTGTTGTTGCTACTTTGATTTGATTATATAGCCAATAGACTTAATATTTCATTATTCTGAGCAACATTAAAATGATCCTACATGAGGGGACCTTTTTTCCTGTCAACGACGCTAAAGGTTTTGCTGTTGTAATGGGTTTGGAAGAACATTTCTCATGGATAGGCCATCCATGAGGAATTTCTCACCTGTTATTTTAAACTTGTCAGAGTATGTTCAAAGGAAAGAAAGAGAAAGAAAGGTTCATTCATGTAGGACTACACCCTGGTTTAAACCCGAGTCTAAAATTGACTCCCTTTGAGAATACCAGCCATATCTCAGGAACTGCACGTCCAATTTTTCAAACAAGTTTCAACAACACTGAAGTCAGAAAATGTTATGTGAAGTGCAATTGGTAAACTTAAGTGATTTGTGCACGGAAATAAAACGGCAATTGTTGATCATAACATAACTGAGAACCTATGCTGAAAAAATTACACTTAGGGGGGGGGTTGGTTGAGGAGGCTACGTCACTTCGTGAGATTTTTTTTTTTCAAAATGAACGTTGAGTCATTTGGAAGAAGGGAAACAACCCAAACAATTGAACTATAAGTAACCGACAGGCATGGAATGGTGCAATTTTTGAGGGTTAGGAAAAGGGAAAAAAAGATGCCGCCTATTTCAAGTCTGATCTGCACCTACAATCTAAAATTAGTCTCAAACCAGCAGTCACCAGATTACACTTTTCCCCCTTTCCTATTTAGCCTACCACCTAATATCCTAATATTGATAAAAAACTTCAATTTGACCCAAAAATTTACTTCGGACCCCTCAAGGTGTTTAATTTAATGATTCCATAATTTTGTTTTTACTTTCTGCATGGCTGGACAGAGTCAGGCTAGAAGCCTATTTAAAGGAGTGCAATTTAGCATGGCATATAACTGGGTACGAGAAAACTATTTAGGGGGAGGAGATGGGATGTGATTTGAAAAACAATCTTTGAAATTTGTTCCAAGTACTTGCAGTTTGTGTGAAAATGGAAATTTTGTAACCCGACCTTACTGTAAAAGTCGAGGTGGGGGACAGCAATGTCTCCCCAACTTGGGGGTGGTGACCCCAAAGGGGTCACAATTATATGAATGGGGTCTTTAACGCTAACTTTGAACTTTGAGGTCCATACAGTTCATTTAAATGAGAAGAAAAGGCAATCATGAAATAAAGGTGCTCCTGTCGTCAAAAAAAGGACCAGACAGATACTTAAAAGTTACAATGTCAATTAAACAATCTGATTGATTAGTATCAGACAACATTGGGGCAATATTGGGGTGTATTGGCTGACAAGACAAAAGTGTCGTCTCCCATGCTTCTATTCAGAAAAGTTATCAACAATTTCTTCTTTTTTAAATTTAATTACCATTTACTGTGCTTTTCGCAACATCCATGTAAACCGTATCTTCAACATAATCTTTCAGTTTCCCCATAGGGTCATTATTTGTCTTAGCTTTTAAAGTAGATCTTATCCAACTCAGTAATTCAAATAATTTGGAATTGCACATTTTATTTTATCCTCATGGCTGATTATAAATCTAAGTACATTATATGAAGCTGGACTAGATTTCTGACAGTTTGTTTTATTTTTTCTTCAACACAGCCTGGTTGATATTCAACCATTCATGCAACCATTCGTTTTGAACAGTTTCTGCCAATGGCAAGTCTATGTGGAGGCACACCCAAAGGAGGGCAAGCATGACCACGCTATCCTATTGACTGGCATGGACATCTGTTTTGGAAGAACGAACCTTGTGACCACCTTGGTAGTTAATGTTTTAAACCCGAGGATTTGTGGATGGGAAATACAAAACAAAGGCAAGGGTTCTAGTCCCTCCCTACGATATTCTGCAACCGTATCCTGTGGTTTATTCGTCAAGGGTTGCAGATTCTTAGGAAAGGACCATATGATTATGGTTCCTACAATATGAACATGGGGAAGGCCTTCGAAAAGTGTGGACTAAGAGAGGTGTGTTTGGACTCATTTGAAAGTATTTTCAGTTGATGTTGAATATCCCTCACTGCCCTAGACCAAAAATATACCACACCACTGAGGATCAGAAAAATTCATAATACCATGCACTAAGGGCTAGACAATCACTAAGTCCAAAATCATACAATGACGTAATCATAAGACACCCAAATGGGCACAAAATCGCTTGTGGCTTGTCTCGCCAGCGACACCCTTGTGGCTTGCCCTCGCTGGTCTGGGACTGGGGCCTGCCCCTGGGGAGTCCCTGGTTCGATTCCCACCCACGATGTGAAATCTTCTAGCTTCTATACCTTCACCCCTTCCCTCCTCCGGAGATGGCAAGAGATAAGAGCCTGTTAGGGTTATTAGTACCGGCTAATTTGAGCTTTTGAAGCAAATAGAATGTTAAGGTCCTGTTTATCGTACTTGTAGGGCTGGGGGCCGGGCCCAAGGGATTATATTTATAAAGGCAAGCAGATGACCCAAATATCCGGATTATAGTAGTCCAAATCACAACTGCAATAAGTCTGTGAATTCAAACTAATCAAGTTACAAAATCTTCTTGACCCCTTCGCCCAGTACTTTTTTGGTAGTTATACCAAAGTTTTTAAATCCGGTTTTGGCCGCTTAAAACGAGGGTGGACGGATACACCTCAATCAGCAATACTGCTGTGTGAGGATTAGTGATATGAAAATTACTTAGACTGATTACAAGCTAAGGCAAAAAGAATATTATTGGAGAAGGAGATTATTCTCAAAATGCAAGTTATTGTCAGTTAATCAAAAGTTGGGTTGGTCGGTCAGTCAGGACAACCAAAATAATTGTGTCGTGTTGGAACCCTTAGGGCCGCAATTGTTCTTTACAGTAATATTTACGAATTCCAAAAGTTGAATTGTACAAGTTATTCGGCAGCAAACGGTGGTGTATACTGGTGGAGTGAAAGTAGTATGGTATGAAAATGCTCAAATATTATTTAAATTTAGAAATATTTAACACCACTTAAAAGAGGATCAACAGGCATTTGATTATATTTCATAATAAAACACTATTATGTAAGTAATAAAAAGAAATAAATTCAGGCAGTAATCCTAATAATAAACCAATATTATATGCAAAAGTAAAAGCCAATTATTTTTTTTTTTTTCCAAAATATGATACTGTTATATGCATGTAATTGGGTTCTCGCAAGTCAAGGTCCTACCCTTTGTCACGATAAACTTTTTGCCCAATTTGAATCAACCAAATCATCTTTACGCAAGCAATCAAAACTATCAGGTGTATTGATCAGTTTGGATAGTAAATATCGTCACCTGTGCCATTTGAATCAGTAGGTGATTAGAGCAAGTAAGTAATTGGTTAGTAGTGGTTTTGGTTCAAAACCCAACCGGTAATATAGCCACTAAATCAGGGACTTTGCATATTGGAATGGAATAAACCACTGCTCCACTCCGTCTAGTTCATTCTAGCCGGCTGCTATTATCTCCGCTGTGATCAAAATTTCTTGATCAATTTTTTAAATCAGAAGCATGACCCTATTTTTTGGGCCAGAATATAAATTTGCCTGAATAATCTTATCAATGTGGGTGGAACTCTGTGGGTACTTTACTGTGAAACATGCCATTAAACAATGAGCAGAACGTTTTGAACTCTTTACTTTCATAGGAGAATAAAGGTACCGTGTTGTTTTTTTTAGCCTCTGCCATGTGTTTGGCGACACGCATCATTTCAAGTAGAACACACCAAGGCGAAGCCAAATTCTTTTACGACTGAAATAGTGCTGTTTTTTCCACGGATATGACATGAGATTACCGTAAAGGCTAAAATCAAGACCGTATTCTATTATTTAAACTTTTATTTAAAATAAGAGCTAGTAGTTGTATATTACTACAAAAATTATGGTGATTTTGATTTTTATCCCTGAACTACTCCAACTCTTTAAATTATCGTACGTTGTTAATATGCGACTTTGATTGGCCAGAGTAGTACATGCAGATGGTGTTGATTGTGTACGCGCTGTAGGTGATATCATCTCATATCACGTTGCTATGGAACCAATGAAAATGCATAAACTCAAGGTTAAGGGAATGCCATTAATGTGTAAAATTACACGGTAATGGGCATTTCTAATAATACGTTGCAATGTCATATTTTTTTATGACCAAATTGGAACATAATGAGTATATTATGCAATTTCTGACGTTTACAAATACTAGTCACAAACCCTTGTAATTGAACAATGCTCTCCCAAAAATTGTAAGTGGGGCCTTTGCTAGTTCGAACAGACCTTTGTTAGGCATTACCACTCTGCCCATGTCAAACATTCTGTAAGCTTCGGGAAATACAGCACCCTTTGGATCACCCGCGGAGGGTGTTTGAGTCAATCCCACCAATGGCACGAGGTTTGGGGGAAATTTCCCTCAAATAGGGTCATGTGATCACATTTAAAATCCCTCTTAAACACTAAAAAACCCAGACTTTATTGCTCATTTAGACCAACAAAAGTGTTATATCACTTAGTAATTTTAGCATGAATGAAATGGTTTCTTGTGGTCTTAACCTTTGGACACTTTTTAGCCCTAGTATGACATGTGTTAGTTCGTATGGTATAGGGCCACATGCTATGCATATAGGGATTCATTCAAAACACCCTTTGGATCACCCTAGTCACAGCAAATCAGCTCCTATACACTTACAGATCTGACACTCTAAATCCAATTTTAGTCTCTACTTAACAGGTGGATACAGTGTCGATCCCTGCCATGATTTATATATCATTACATTGAACAAAATCCAAGTAAGAGTTTGTTTCCCATTGAGGAAAAAAACACGATGTTGGGTTCACATGGTCTCCATCAGGACTGACAGTATCAAATCATGTTGTGTAAAATGTCAAGCGGGTTACCGAGGTGGTGAAAGACGCCAACCACAGGTTGTTTTCGGTACCCCACATAGGAGTCCACCGCATCTCCCATGGCACGGCGTATGCTTGAGAAATATTGCGAAGGAACCCACGTTGAGAGCAAATCGAAACCCCAAATATTGGTTTGTGGTACAAATGTGCCTATATGCGTAGTACCTTAAAAACAAAAGATTTGATGAGTGATAGAAGAGGTAGGAGTAGGTATTCATTCAATTTTTCATGCTTTCTGAGGTGTATGTGATGGTAAAGCAAAACATCAAAACGATCAATTCATTGGATCATTCACTCTTTGCTTAGAACCAGGGAGATGGGGCAACTAGTTTCAGCTATTGTATAAACAAAGTTTTTCATCAATTTGAGAATGCTGTATGTAACAGAAAAAAGGATCTAAAACATTGTAAGCAGGATATATTCAAGGTTTTTGGAATACAGCCAAAAAAGAGGAAAGGTGACAAGGATGGAACTTGAAGAGAGCAAGGGGAACACGCCCATTGAAATTTGAAAATGACATCGAAAACTTGCAAAAAAAACAGTGGGGGTCCCCAATAGATAGTACCAATAAATTGGTGCCCCTGCCCTGAATCAGATAACTCAACTATGCATGGTTCTGCAGTGAATTGGGATAAAATGAAATTAAAAAAAAAAAAACAAAAACAAAAAACAAAGGAGAGGAGGTAGTGGTATCCTTCAAGTTAATATAGATTGTTCTGTGGACCAGGTGGGAAGCATGAACATCCAGAGCTACCTTGAAACCATGTGTGTTTGTCAAATACTCAGGAGAACAATGGTTGTTACCACTAGGAATATGAAGATGTATTAATGACACTATAGTGATTGCTTGAAAAATAATCCAAAACCAGGTTTTGCAGGTCTGGTACAAGGTATAGGTATCATAAAGTAGCCTACAAGTGATGACCGCAAGTAATAGAATAAGGACAAATAGACATCTGAGTTATTAGAGTCCTTACGGACACTTTGTGAAACCCATAAATGAATGACAATTCATAGTTTGAACACTGCCGTTTTCTCTCTCTCTTCCTTTGTCATTTTCCATTTGGCTAAAACTGATCGAATTCTACAGACTTATTCGCTTCACTTTCAAGTTACTACGCCTTCACTTTCAATATTCATCTTTGGGTGATCCTGATAGTGCCTTTAAGTCAATCACATGATTTAGATATTATACATACCTAATAAGGTCATATGACCTTTTTACTAGCCTTTCTTCTTCACAACACAATAAACTTAGACTTTTTTATGTTTAGCATGAAAATATTAGTACTTACAGGAATTTTGATGGCCATGATCCTGAAATGTCTTATGGTTTCTTAAACTTAATCCAACTTCGTTCGTCCCTAAGAGCCACTAAGTCAAAGTTATGCCTCAGTCTAAGTGTAAAGCATAATGTTTTTTGCTTTCATAAAGTCTGAAAAAAAAAAATTTTGGAAACATATTTGAAGGTTGCAGTTGTCATCTGCTTGATCATGTGATGATTATTCCATAAGTATTGCTTTTCTTGTTCTACTAATTAGTCATTGAAAAGTTAGGCAAACGGCTAAGGAAAGTACTGTAAGGTTTGGATGGTACAATTATGATGATATTTTTATGTGTCATCCTGAAGCTCAGCAAGAATACTTGATTGATTTCAAGGGGGTGGAAATAGTGTTTGATTGCAAGTATCAAAGTTACCCATTCCTATTTTTTTTAAATGGAAAAAAGTAAAATGCACTTGCATTGTAATGATTTGTTTCTAGGCAGAGAGAATTCAAAGGTGAAAAAAAATAAAACAAAAATATAGAAAATGTGCACCTCATTGACAAGAATTGTTTCAGTTGGCAATTGAATTCATCCATGCCGCACAATAATTGATTTTGGAGAATTGAAGACCTCAAAGTGACTCAGCAGAATTTACCACATATAATTTTCAGAATTTACCTGAGTTCCTTTTCAGAGAGTGGTGGTTTAGGTTGTGAGTGTGTTGAAATATCGGGGTATTTCTAGATTTTGATTTGTAGAGGTTACTAGTGATTTCATCAAATTACCATCTTACCACTAACCCCGGGTGCCACATTAGTATCCCCTGCTTTGGCCCACTAATTTTGCCCCAAAAAGGGAGTCCCAGAATGAGACTGGGCGGGGGGGGGGGGGGGGGGAACACGCTCAGCATCTTCTCTGTTGTGCCATATCCACTAGCTATGCCACTGGCTTTTGCCTAAAGGCAGAAAGGAGGTGTATGGAGAAAATGTGACTTACAATATAAATATAAGACCACAGTGCATGTTAACTCCTCAACATGCTCAAAGATGGTGTTATGGTATGCATGCAAATCATGGATGCACTTGAGTGACTGCCTGGTGACAGTGAAATGGTGTTAGTCCTTTGGTCCTTATGGTACTATTTATCCTGCCTTTTGTTATAAGATCTTGCCATGCAAAGTCCTCGTGGAAACCTTTTCAAAGTCCCCCTCTAAAATGGTATATCCCAGGAGCTTTGTGAAAGTAAAAATGTTGTCTATGCCTAAGAGTTTTGATTATTAAGGTCAAGTGAACATGGGAATTTTTTCTGTCCAGCAACATCAACACGGCAACTGTTAACAACAACAGCATTAACATTCTGGCACATGTTGGAGCATAATGTTTCGCGGTGCAATTTAAGGTCAGTGCCTTTGAAGTGACTGGATAAGAATTTGGAACCTATTATTCCCCAAATGAATCTATTCTTAGTCAACAAATGATGAATCTGTCTCAACCTCATAGAGCCAGCCTGGTGGTTCTGAGGTGGCAATTTCACAGTAGGTACAACAAATGTCCCCAATCACAATCAACATTTACCACCACCCAGTCGCAGGGCACAAGAATCTGAAAAGAGGTCTGATTTAACATGAATGTCCATGTTTTAATTTCCCGAGTTCCCCTCATAAAGGTTCAAGGGCCTCTGTCCCATCCTGGCTAAGCCACTGAATGTCTTACCTTGTCTCACCTCAGGTTTTATCCATTGTTTCGAACCACCTCCCAATTTGTTTACCTTGTCTCAAATCACATTTTACCATGTCTCACTCCAATTTTTATTCCCTTGTCTCATCTCACAAGTTTTATCCTATCTCACCTCACAAGTTTTATCCCTTGTCTCACCTCACAAGTTTTATCCCTTGTCTCACCTCACAAGTTTTATCCCTTGTCTCACCTCCCAAGTTTTATCCCTTGTCTCACCTCACAAGTTTTTATCCATATCTCACCTCACAGTTTTATCCCTTTTCCTCATCTCACACGCAATTTTTAATCCCTTGTCTCTCTCACAAGTTTTATATCCCATGTCGCATCTCACAAGTTTTTTCCCTGTCCTCATATCACAAGTTTTATCCCTTGGTCTCAAGCTCACACACGGTTTATCTCCCTTGTCTCATCTCACATTTTTATCCCTTGTCTCACCTCCCAAGTTTTATCCCTTGTCTCATCTCTCAAGTTTTATCCCTTGTCTCCTCTCACATACAAGTTTTTATCCCTTGTCTCATCTCACAAGTTTTATCCCTTGTCTCTACCTCAGCAAGTTTTATACCCTTGTCTCCATCTCACAAGGTTTTATCCCTTGTCTCATCCTCACAAGTTTTACCCCTGTTCTCATCCTCACAAGGTTTTTATCCTTGTCAATCTCACAAGTTTTATACCTCTGTAGTCACTCACAAGTAGCTTTATCCTTGTCTCATCTCACAAGTTTTATCCTGTCTCTATCTACACGAAGTTGTATCCCTTGTCTCATATCACAAGTTTTTCCCGCTTGCATCTCATCTCACAGTTTTTTACCCTTGTCTCATCTCACAAGCTTGTATCCCTTGTCTCATCTCACAAGTTTTATCCCTGTCTCCTCTACAAAAGTTTCCCTCGTCTCATCTCACAAGCTTTATCCCTCATGTCTCACCTCACAAGTTTTATCCCTGTACTCATCTCACAAGTTTTATCCCTTGTCTCAGCCTCACAAGGTTTTATCCCTTAGTCTCTACCTCACCAAGTTTTTTTTCCCTTGTCTCATCTCACACGTTTTATCCCTTGTCCTCATCTCATCTCACAAAGAGTTTTATATATCCCTTGTCTCACCTCCCAAGTTTTATCCCTTGTCTCCTCTCACAAGTTTTATCCCTTTTCTCACACCTCACAATTTTTATCCCTTGTCTCATCTCACAAGTTTTATCCCTTGTCTCATCTCACAACAAGTTTTTAATTACCCCTTGTCTCATCTCACAAGTTTTTTTTCCCTTGTCCATCTCAACAAGTTTTATCCCCCTTGTGTCACCTCACGAATTTTTACATATCCTTGTCTCATCTCACAAGATTTTATCCAAATTCATCCTTGTCCATCTCACACACAGGTTTTTATCCCTTGTCCTCATCTCAGCACAAGTTTTGTCTCCTTGTCTCATCTCACAATTTTTTTCCTTCCCTTGTCGCATCTCACAAGTTTTATCCTTGTCCTACATCTCACAATTTTTATTTTATTCCCTTGTCTCATCTCCAAGTTTAATCCCTTGCTCATCTCACAAGTTTTTTCCCTTGTCTCATCTCACAAGTGTTTTAATCCCTTGTCTCAACCTCACAGTTTTATATCACCTTGTCCCTCATCTCACAGTTTTTCCCTTGTCTCACCTCACAAGTTAGTATCCCTTGTCTCATCTCACAAGTTTTATCCCTTGTCTCATCTCACAAGTTTTATCCCTTGTCTCATCTCACAGTTTTATCCCTTCTCTCATCTCACAAGTTTTATCCCTTGTCTCACCTCACAAGTTTTATCCCTGTCTCCTCTCACAAGTTTTATCCTTGTCTCATCTCACAACTTTTATTCCCTTTTCTCATCTCACAGTTTTTTCCCTTGTCGCATCTCACAGTTTTTTTTTCCCTGTCTCATCCCCAACTTTTATTCCCTTGTCTCACCTCATAAGTTTTTATCCCTTGTCTCATCTCACACTTTTATCCCTGTCTCATCTCACAAGTTTTATCCCTTGTCTCACCTCCCCGTTTTTTTATCCTGTCTCATCTTCACAAGTTTTATCCATATCTCCCTCAAAGTTTTTATCCCTGTCTCACCTCGCATTTTATCCCTGTCGCACCTCACAGTGTTTATCCCTTTCCTCACCTCACAAGTTTTATCCCTGTCTCCACTCACAAGTTTTATCCCTATCTCACTCACAATTTTATCCCTGTTCATCTCACCGTTTTTATCCCTTGTCTCATCTCACAGTTTTATCCATATCTCACCTCACAAGTTTTATCCCTTGTTCTCATCTCCCAAGTTTTTTTTCCTTTGTCCTATCTCACAAGTTTCTCCCTTGTCTCATCTCACAAGTTTTATCCATGCTGCAACCTCACATTTTACTTATCCCGTTGTTTCATCTCACTTGTATCCCTTGTCTCTCTCACAGTTTTATCCATGCTGCACCTCCAAATTTTACTTATCCCTTGTGTTTCCTCTCACTTGTATTCTCTTGTCTCAGCTAAAACAGTTTTATCCCTTTCATCTTACAAGTTTTATCTATGTCTCAACCCTGGTCTCACCTTACAAGTTTTTTCCCCGATCTCACCTCATTTTATCCTTGTCTCTCCTCCATTTTATTCTCTGCCTTTTCCCACCCAAGTATTAGAATTCTATTATAATTCGGGATAGTGTTTTGTGATCTGCAATTTGAAAGATGCTTTCAACAAAAATAAGAATAGGTCTGTGCAGCTAGAGCCATATACCAATAGTACCTGGCAATCCTGCCGCAATTGAGCTCATATTGGATTCTCGTTACTACAAGGCCATATGTGATCCACCTGTTTCAATTAAGAGTGTGTGTTTCCCACATAATCACAGACGATGTAATTTTGAAAATATCTTGCCTATTTGCAGGGCGTACATGATGCACCACATATCACCTTGGGAGAATCTGTTGTTTCACAGGGATAGATAGACTAGATAACCTATTTGGAAAATTGTCTA
>JAMKCH010019210.1:0-22448 GCA_023653785.1 Ophioderma brevispina | reverse complement strand
CTTAAATATTCATTTAGCCCAACTCCCTCTAACCAAACTGTTGACAAAAGTTCATTTACCACCGCAATGAAAAAGGCGGTGGTACCTTACCCCCAATACATGCAGCAATTTTAAGACATTGAGGTCAACTGATGTCAACAAAGGTGCAAAAGGAAATCACTTTGCATCCTGAAACATAGAAGTGAAAATGAGCAAAGGCTCAATAGATCCCTGTATGAACTTTGACCTCTTTTTTACATCCTTTTTACATCTTTGATCTTCTTACCAATAATCCTGCCAAAAGGTTGCATAAAAATTAACCCTAGCACATTCACGAAAAATCAGAAAACCAGAGTTCACCTTATTGCTGACAAATATAAGTAATGATCTTTAAGTTCCCCCTTCTGGACCTTAGGCCATTTTCCTAAAATAACAGCTCTCCTCCTGGTTCCAGAGAATACCATACAGCACTATTTTCTGGAAAAAGTTTTTTTTAATTAGTGCCCACATCAGAAGACTCATTGAATGTCAACAAACCACACCATTATTCAGTAATAATTAGATTTTAGTTAGTAATTTAAATTAATTAGTTCAGCAAAATGTTAGGACAATTAGTAAATTAAATGTTTCCAAAAGTTTCCAAAATAGATTTTGTACTCCTGCACAAGTTAAGAATTGAGCTAGGTTTTGAATTCAGCAGACATACTTTATACGTCATTCAAAATTACCTAGTTAAGGGGTAAAAAGTCCACATTTTTAACATTCTAAACAGGAAAATATTTTTGAGCTACTGAGATCTAAGGTCATTAAGGGTCACTTCCCATATGAGTCAGGAACACCTTTAAGGTTGGATCTCGGCTACAGCTTCGGGCCCAGATCTCGTTGATGAAATTCTGCATGAAATGTTGGGTATGGTGAAAGAAACAGTGTTGCCAATTTTAATTTTCCAAAAAGGCATTTTGGAGATAGGTACATAATGCATTTTCAAATTCCCCATGACTTTGTACAGGGATTGATTTGGCAGTAGTATTGAAATTGACCAAAATGGGGCAATTTTGTGAAAAACTCAACACATTTCTTCATTCTTTCTCAAGTAATTTGAGAGTGATAAGATGGTGTTTGTTTTTTATGGTTAGAGAAATATCAATTATCCATAGAATTTTTGATTTTTCCTATGTCATCCAAAAACAAGAACAGGTGGTCGCAACAACACCTTTTTGGCCGATTATTTATAGGGGGGAAATACTGAAGCTTCCACTTTTCAGAATTTTTCCTAGAAGGAACTGCAACTCCCGTGTGATGAATAGGTTTGTTGGCATATGAGAAGGAAATCAAATTTAGAAAATTCTCACTTAGATTTTGCAGATTGCGTGTTTTGATTGAAATTACAGGTGTTTCTAATTTTCCCTAAATTATTTTTCCCTAAAATCATTTTTCTAAAAAAATTAAACACTGATTAAAAAAAGCAAACGTGAGAATTTAGGTATTTTGTTTACAAATATCCTGGAGTGTTTCAGTTTAAAAGCACCTTCCATATTAGGGTGTGGGAAAAAAGTATTTATGAAAAAAAACTTAGGGAATTTTTAAAAAATAAAATGCTAAAAGCACTAAAACCAAATTCGCACTGTATCGAAACTTGCAAAAAAGTGGAGGAAAGATGTTGTCAATCCGTACCATAGTCAAGTTTGGACTAAATGGATATAGGGGATGTGATTTTTATGGCCATTTTTCGGTAAGACCATTTTATCCGATGATCCTACCTTAAAAAAATCAATTTTTTTTTTTTTGGGGGGGGAAAAATAATAGCTGAATTTGAGACAATGATCCTTTGACATTCTAAAGTTAGTTAAACCAAGTTTTAAATCCGGTTTTGTCATGCTAATGGGGTGGACCGGAGATACACCTCACATTCTAAATATGTTAGAAATACCATCAGCCGAAAGGGCGTTTGAGTGATTTATGACATTTGACATTAAAGGAAAGACGCGCCATTGCCACGCGTACCAAACGTGCATTTTAGTGGGAATAGAAATTATTCCGTGTTATTTTCACGTTATGCTATTTAAACTGAACCTTTTCTTAATTAGCAAGGACTCCTATGTTTTTTAGCTTTGATATTATGTGTAAAACACTCTGAATTTTATTCTATATAAAGAAAATAATACTTCAAGAACGATTCAGAGTGAAATACGTTGTTTTGTGACATTTAGTGTCAGAAAGGAAAAAAGGAAAAATGGTGATCTTGATCGAATTTTCAACACAAAAGTAGTCCCCTTTGTCAACGGAGGGTGCCCATTGATATTTGGCACAAATTAGATCATTATCTGATTCTACTGCACTACCCGGAAAGTTTCACTGAAACCTAACCACAGTAGACATTTTGCCTCGCGAAACGTTTCATGCCTTGGCATCGGGCTTGGAATATGTTGCGCCTATCTCGCCAGGCGCTTCTGATCTTTAACAGTTGGATAGGGCCTATTCTAAAATAATATAATCAAACATTAAAAAAATTCAAAACATGCAATTTATAGGCCTGGGTCGGCTCTATATGATAACATCAACACAAATGTAGCTTCGGGAAAAAATAACGTGAAAACATGTGTTATTGATAAAATATAATGACAATTTGATGCAGGAAGCCCAATTAAGTGGATATACACAACTTTTATAAGAAGGGGCGACGATCAGTATAGGGGCAGTGACTAGGCCTATAACTCAAAATTCCAAATGATTATTATTTAAAATGTTTCGAAGTAAACGATATGTAAGGCCTATTATAGGTTCGGAAATATCCCATCCCATAAATGTTTTAAGATTATGAGGAAATTGGTTTCGCTAATTTAAAAATAAGACAGCCTCTAAATTCCTTAGATTTACTTAAGAGACTGATATCGTGACAAAAACCTCTTGGACTTAAAAAACGAAGATCCCATTAACATTTTAATGGGTTTATAAACAGTTTTAACACATTTAAATAGGTTTGTTTTTTTTTAAAATTAGGTTAAAAACGCGTGTTTTTTTGTTTTTTAAATTATTTAAAGTTTAAGTCAAAATTAGTTCTTGTCGTTTAAATTCAGTCTCTTTTTATAGACTTAAAAAATAAATCTAGGAATAAGAGGAAAAAAGGGTAGCAAAGTTAATGTCACACAGTTCAACAACTTATAGCCCTAAGGATGTGTAGCAAATCTTTTCATTTTGTAGGGCCTTATATATTTTCGGTTCAAAAATACCGCCGCACATCGTACCCATAACAAGAGTTGAGACCCGGGGGTATCCATTTGATTGAATTTTTTTAGGCCAATACAAGACCCGCATTTTATCAAAAACTTAAAGTTTCAGTTTAATGGCAAAAAAAACATGAATCGCCACCATTTTCTTCTTGAGCTCCAAAACCTCCAGATTTAACCCTTTTTGCGATGACGAGACAACCCCGTTCTGACGTCATTGGTATAGTAAACCGATTTTCCTTGACCTGCATGTCGATCTATCATGTCTTTATGACGAAATAGTGAAAAATGTTTTTGCAAAAGTTATAGGCCCTAATTACACCTTTATTATCTCCTTTAAAACCTTGCCTTTGTTAAATCTTGTCATGTGCTATATTAAAGCAAATGAGAATGTTTTGAAGGAGCTCCCCAATTTTCAAATTTGCATTAGTTTGCACAGTTACGTTGGTAATGTCTAGGAAACTACATCTGTGAACAACGAGACGAGAATCTAAAAATAAAAAATGCGGAATTTATCAGAAAATAAGCGATTTGTAATTAGAATTGGGTCCCAGATTGGACTTAACGGCAGAGCTGGAAATGTAGTTTACTGTCCGTCCATGGAGGAAAATAGTGCCACCTCGAGAAAATAAACTCTAATTTGCTTGCCTGAACTATTTCAAACAACTAATGGATGAGCGTTTAGACACGAAATGGCGTATCACAGCTATTTCAAATTGGAAGGCCATTTATTTCCAGCCAGCGTGGTATTACTTATCGGGATGCACTGATAATTATTCTAGTACAAATTCCCTTCGTTTGTTGACACATAGACATGTTCGAGCGACCTTCACAGTATAGTTTTCTAGCCAGTTACAATGCAATCGTGTAAAAATCTCCAAATTTTTGAAAAATTGGGGGGCTCTTCAAAAAAAATGTGCTAATAGGTGTCTTTAATTTGTGGCCTGATGATAAGCTTAAGACACTATTAAAACTATAAATTATGTTAACCATCAATAGCTTTGCATGCTAAATAGAGCGTTTATAGGCCTAGTCTCGCAGTATTTACGCTGAAATAATACTGTCATGTCACAGTTTTTTGTTATATTTTTTTCTGATTTAACAAAATCCTATATCCCCCAAATAGTAAAAAATATTCATGTTTAATCTATTTATAGTCTGTAGGCGATATTGAGAAATAATGTTTTATATAGGCCTATATATTTCTGTAACTTATTTTAACACGCCAGGCACTTTCCGGAGGTGTTCACAAACTTACACAAAATATAAATACTAAAATATAGGCTAAATTTGTTATTAAACCTTAATTTCGAATTATTCGTATGTTAATTTATAAAATATAAGGCCTATGACCTGCTGTAGAGCTCAAATAAAAACAACATCAAAACAACAACACTATTTTTAATTAACCGTAAACCGAAATTAACCGTAAACTTATACAGGCATATAAAGCACTATCCTGGATCGGTATAAATTGCCAACAAAAAATCGGAAAAGCGAACATTGAAAGATTTGAAATATAGGGGGGCCTAGAGAATCATTATTTTTTAAGAGAACACTTTTAAATCTTGACTAAACCCCCCATAAATGCTGAATTTTGAAGGGATAAATCACATCGGATAAGTTAACCAGTTCATAATTCCACGTTTTGTGCATATTTTCCAACTAGGCAATCCGCAGAGACACCAATGAACAAATTAGTTCTTGACGCAGCGACATCTTTGCGACACGCATGCGCGCACGAATGTTATTGAACGCGATAAAAACGCTGCAGACATGTTTTTACATGATTCGAATCAGTTTAAAATGTAAGGAGGGATGGAGGCATGGTCATTTTCATTGCCAAATTATTCCTTTCTGAAAAAGTGCCCACTTTGGGATTTTATGTTTTAAGATGGAGATAAGGCTTTATTTTGAGATTCTCATCAATATTTTGTACGTAAAGCGGTAGACATTTTGCCTCGCGAAACAATAGCATGTAAACAAACTCAAAGATTTGTAAAAAAAAATGAGCACGGCTCAAACTTTCACCAACAATATTTTAAAAAGTAAATGCTGAGAGTCAGATTTGAATACATGTAATAATTCATAATCATCACAAATATGATCTTGTGTAGTTTTAATAGATAAAGTTTCAAAATAAGGTGTAAATTTGTGATTTAAACTCGAGTTCGAAACCACGGGAAGTTATCATCGTTTTCGACCCCAAAGTGCGGAGTTCAAAATTGCAAAGTCCCTTTCCCTTAAAAATCTGCGCGTAAAGCATGTTACGCAGCAAATGGGTTTCCTGCTGCTATGAGATCAATGACAGTCTTTAAGGGGTCATTAAGGGGGGGTCACCCATAAAAGTGAGGCGACCTTGTTGTCACGTCTGTGGCATGACTAGGTATTTGCTGTGGTATGATATACCATAGAGTGTATGTATATACACAACATTTATTTGCCTAAATATTACTTTTTTTTGTTTTTATCCTGCAACCCCAGTTATGTATGTGGAGTGGTGCCCCTGGTGCAGATGGAAATGAACTATTAACAGCTAGTTGAGTTTCAATTTCCTATGGTCTAAGAAGTATATTTAAAAAGACAACCTTAAAAAATATTAGTCAAAATATGCTGCTTCTTCAATAAGAAATTGTAGACAATCCCATTATGCTGCTCATAATGCTTTCCTGGGTTGAATGACTTGTCATCTCACCAGACTTTGTTATTAATTTCCAAAGCTTTATGGCTTGACAAGAAATGTGCAATTAAACCATTTTTATTCATTTTACACAGTTTTATAGTTTTCCGCTCAGGCTGTTATTTTTGTATGTAAGCATGTTCATGCAAAACACAAGCAGTGAAACTGAGAAAACATGCATTTTATACATGCATCTGATTGGCAAAATTCACAAACTTCAGGAGTTCCCAAACTTCCTGACTCCTGTTTTCATGGATTTCCTGTTCATAATACTATCAGGCCAAAGTTCAAGATATCATTATAAAAAAATGGAAATGGGCAGGACACATGGCACGATCAAATGATAATAGATGGACAAAACGTTGCACAGAATGGCGGCCAATGACAGGTTCACGAAGTAGGGGTAGGCAAAAAACAAGATGGAGAGAAGAAATTGTGATTTTTGTAGGCATGACATGGATGAGAGCAGTACAGGTCCACATGTCACCAGCTTGAGGAGGTCTTTGCCCTGCAGTGGGCTGAAAATGGCTGTGTGTGTGTGTGTGTTTGTGTGTGTGTGTGTGTGTGTGTGTGAGAGAGAGAATTAATATTATCATATTTACAAAAAGGGGGAGAAATCTCAAGGTGTTCATTGGCCATTTTCTAGTGTCTGTGATTTTATTACCAATTTTGTCTTCATTTTGAGCACAAAAACATTCAAACTCTTGATTCACCAACTCAAGTGGAATAAAGTTAATCAAGCGGATCAGTCTTTTGGGAAAAGTTATTTTTCATGCAAGCATCCCTATTTGCAGTGAGCGTAAATTTCTTTTTGACTGGGGAGGGGAGGGGTTGATGAAATTTAGAATGAAACAGGGTTTACCGAAATGATCCATTACTAGCACATGTTGCGCGCGAAGCGCGCAAAACAAAATATTTTGCCATTTAGAGGCTATAATCGTTAAATTTGATTGTTAATGAGAACAAAATGCGCCGCCCCCAAAGCGCGCGAAATTTACCATTTTTTAAACTAAAATGGAAAATATTGAGGTTATTTTTGGGTTCAAAACGCCATGAAAGGGCATCAACATTGGGGGATGATCGTATTGACCATTCCCCCATCAAAAAACTATTGGGGGGGCTATATCCCCCCATCCCCCCCGGGATTTACGCCTCTGCCATTTGTTGAACTTTCTTTGTCACTCCAACTGTTAATATTAATTTTGGGGACAATCTTTTTTAGTACTCTTTGAAAACACTACACACTACCTCATCTGAAGTGCAAATCTAGCAATCAAGCAATCATACCCTTCAGCTTATTATCCGCTCCAGCTTGTATTCCTGATGTAAATCATACACTAACAACCTTTACAGTGGCACTACAACAAAAGGTCACTCTGTTAATGTTCGATCTCATTTCCTTTCAGATATCCGATCGTATTTACCCAGGTTTTCTCTCAAGTATATCACAGTAATCTAAGGAGACAGGTAGAAAGACCAATTCTAGGAATTATCCAGGCAACCAGACAGAAATGGGCTTCATTTTAAACCAATTTGACAGTTTGGGTAAAAGACTGTGCTTTTTGACAAAACCTATTTGTTCCTTTCTTTTATTTTCAGTTTATTTTTGGAAGGGGTGGCAACCTCATTATATGAGTGATTCCTTGGTAATTCACAAGGTAAATAAATACCTAAAAAGTGATATGAGATTAAAACTTTCAATATGCAACTAAAATTTGGTTTTAGAAGGTAATAAAAGTATAAACAATATGCATACCAAAATAACACTGAATATTTCAAAAGGTTCATGTATGATATTTCTCAAGGCATTCAAATTATTGTTTAAGCGCAGTGAGCAATGCATATAAATTAGCAACTGAAAAATGAACACAGAGCCAGGGTACAGTTTATCTTCAGGAGCATGAGAGGTTGAAATATTAAATAAAAATATTCAGTAGCATGCCAGAAAGCTTGAAACCACAGAAGTGTACCTGGGGGTGAGAGTACACTGGGGAAGGGGCTGTAGGCAAGCTATATTCTGACCAGGTTTGGTCTCAGTCAGTATTTTAACAAATTGCAAAAGTTTTTCCTGCTACAGTAAGTGATGCAAAACTGTTGATGCAAATTCAAATTCTGATCTTATGTTTAATAGACTTACTCCTTACCATTACCAAACTATCCCAAATGCAATACTATGGATAGAATAACCCAACTCCCATAATTAAATGTCATCAATTTTGAAAGGCTCTTGCAATAAGTCAATTAGAGTGTTTTAAAAGTAGTTATTAAAACATGGAATACAGTTTGGTCTCAGAAAGTAGGTCTTACTCTTATGATTCTTTGTTTTTTCCCCTTTTAATTGCTCTCTATGTCAGTCTCTTTAAAATTGAATCGCACATTCATGACCTAAAATTCTATTAAATCCTAGTTGCAAAACAAGGTATTGTAAATAAATAAGTGACAGATGGAAATGAATTTCTCAGAATTGGAAGTAAATTTTTCTCACATTTTTACTGCAAATACTGGGAATCAATCAATGTCCCAGGGTAATATTCAGAAAGGATATTGAAATGTTTGTAACCAAACTAGATGAAAATAGGCATTACTTAAATGAAAACAAAAGTTGAGCATGTTGTACCGTACGTTATATGATTCCTTGATCAAATTATAATTCAAAGACAGCTATCTTTAGTAGATCTTTAATTATCTTCAGTTGACAGCTATCTTCATTTGACAGCTCTCCTCTCCTTTGACAGCTTTCTTCAGTAGATATCTTTAGTTGACATCTTTAGTAGACAGCTGTCTTGAGAGCCATCTTCAGCACAAAGCTATCTTTAATTGACAACTATCTTCAGTAGACAGCTGTCTTGAGCGCCATCTTCAGCACAAAGCTATCTTTAGTTGATAACTATCTTCAATAGACAGCTCTCTTGAGAACCATCTTCAGCACAAAGCTATCTTTAGTTGATAACTATCTTCAGTAGATAACTCTTTTGAGAGCCATCTTCAGCACAAAGCTATCTTTAGTTGATAACTATATTCAGTAGACAGCTGTCTTGAGCGCCATCTTCAGCACAAAGCTATCTTTAGTTAACAACTATCTTCAGTAGATAGCTCTCTTGAGAACAATCTTCAGCACAAAGCTATCTTCAGTTGATAACTACTTCAGTAACAGCTCTCATATAAGCCATCTTCAGCAAAAAGCTATCTTTAATTGTAACTAATCTTCGTAATGCTCTCTTGAGATCCATTTTCCAGCAACAAAGCTACTTTAGTTGATACTATCTTCAGTAGACAGCTCTAGTGAAGCCATCTTCATCACAAAGCTATCTTTAAGTTGATAGCTATCTTCAGTAGATAACTCTTTTGTAGCCATTTTCCAGCACAAATCTACTTATTGATCACTATCTTCAGTAGACAGCTCTATTGAGAGCCATTTTCAGCACAAAGCTATCTTTAGTTGATAACTATCTTCAATAGACAGCTCTCTTGAGAGCCATCTTCAGCACATAGCTATCTTTAGTTGATAACTATCTTCAGTAGATAACTCTTTTGAGAGCCATCTTCAGCACCAAGCTATCTTTAGTTGATAGCTATCTTCAGTAGACAGCTCTATTGAGAACCATCTTCAGAACAAAGCTATCTTCAGTTGATAACTATCTTCAGTAGATAGCTCTCTTGAAAGCCATCTTCAGCACAAAGCTATCTTTAGTTAACTATCTTTAGTAGATAGCTCTCTTGAGAGCCATCTTCAGCACAAAGCTATCTTCAGTTGATAACTATCTTTAGTAGATAGCTCTCTTGAGAGCCATCTTCAGCACAAAGCTATCTTCAGTTGACAACTCTCTTCAGTAGACGGCTCTCGTGAAGATATATTTAAGCTTTAGTTGACAATAAAATCAGTAGATAGCTATCTTCAGTACACGGCCATCTTCAGTTAAATGCTATCTTCAGTAGATAACTACCTTATTGTTTTCACTATCTTCATCCCATTTTTTTTCCACAAAACTCCAAGGTCATTTCAACCAACCTTGTTCAATCAGCATAGAGAATTGCAGGATAGAGTGGCAACATTCCTAGATAACCTATCTGCAGTACACCATACTAGTAATAACTTGTGTGATTAAATGAAATCCTATGGGATGCCTGCCAATATACAAGTTACAGCATTGTTTTACAACACTGTTTTTTGTGTCTCTCTCTTGGTTTTCTGTGCAAGACATGTTTATTGTCCAGATTTTAAATGAAACATGTTGCATTGATATTCACAAAATGTATAATTCTGCATGTGATTCTCTTGTATTCTCTGCACATTTGGGTTGCTCTGGAGGACAGGTCTGGTCAAGTTAACCTATTGACCTCCCGTGCAACTGCCCTATAGGTAGGATTTTGAAACTGAAATGAATGTAGGGCATTCTGCTTGTTATTCATCACCTCGATTTACTTTACAAAGTATTACGACACACAGGTAAGTTAGCAGCATATCTGTTCATAAGCAGCTGTGCATAATTGCAGCACAAATAATCCAAGTAAACAGACCAAAACCAATCAACAAGCAAAGATTTTAAAACAAGAACATTCTGTGAGGCCCACAATGTGAAATCACACAAACTCTAATCAAATCAAGCATGTTTTAAAGTAAGCTGCATTTGGTATGTGAAAATGTTTGGATTTAGGCTCGTTCATTGCAGAAATTTAGGCATATTGATGGAATTGGACTAATTCAAATGATATTGAATGAAAGTTGTGGAACTAGACTTTTCTCCCTGACAAAAGGTCACTCTGCACCCTCACACGCCTGTTTATCATTGACCCTGTCCGTCACTTCACATTATTTCATTTATATCACTGATAACTAGATTTTCTATCTATCTAGAAGACCCTTATATGTTTATTGCATTCCTAATAGCCCTGTAGCACTTATTTGACCTTCTGTTACTTGTTCTATTTTGCAATATCATTATGTTTCCTGAATTCTTGTGCAATCCAATCTGCATATTTTAATTGTATTCTTTCAGATGTATTTATTATTATATGACAATTTGCAGAATATGCAGTACTGACCTTTTTCATATCTAAGAGACTACTTTCCTCCAGGGGGGTAGGACATGCCAACCTAACAGCAACAGCAATTTCAAAACGGCATCAACTTCCGGGTGCTAGTGTGCTTCAAAGACTCAACGGTAGGAGGGCGCTCTTACGCATATCGGACGGTTACACACAGACTTGACTAAAGACTAGGCCTGGTCACGAATATTAAATCTAAATGACCGTTATTGGAAATTACACTATTTTGCAGCGGGGTTAATCCACTAACCCCGACGGATTTTGAAGTCAAAAAAAAAAAAAAAAAAAATTATTACGCCGCCTTCAAGAAATCGTCACGATCATTTCGCTTCATTTAGGTGGCTGCTCGAAGACATGCCTTACAAGCGCACAAGCCTATCAGCCGTTAGATCGTAATATTCCCCATAGCAGCTATCGAACGGTTACACACAGACTTGACTAAAGACTAGGCCTGGTCATGAATATTTAAATCTAAATGACCGTTATTGGAAATTACACTATTTTGCAGCGGGGTTAATCCACTAACACCGACGGATTTTGAAGTCAATAATTTTTTCTTAATTTATCATGATATTACCAAGATCTTTTGAACAAAGGTTTACGAGATGATTTTTTTAATGTCACTGGGACCGAGACTGCCATAGTAAATGCACGTAGCAGTTCCCCAAATTACCGTTTAGAAATCCCCAATGCCCAAATCGAGCAGATCGTGTCCTACCCCCCCTGCTTTCCTCAAACCGCAAAGAGGGTGCAACATGTGGCATCTGGCTCATGTATCATCTGCCAGTGCGAAGCACACATAACATTCACAGTAGAAGTTTACGTCACAAAGTAATTATTTTACATATTTTAAAGTAGTTTTAAAAAAAAAAAAAAAAAAAATAGTTAAGTTTTACGCTGGAATATTCGCCAGGACTCTTTGCAAGTTCGGCATCGTAATTGTAATCTCGCTGCAGCCCGCGTCGCGGCACACACCAGGTAGTAAGTTTAGTAGTTCATAAATTAACATCTTTGATTATTGATACCTAATCGATGTTTGAATGAGATTGATTTAAACACACAATTAAAATAAATACTTTGTTTTAAAATTTGTAATCAAGTTCACAGTGTATTGTCTAGTTATTCAGGAGTTTGAATCCGTAGTTTTGAGGTGGTTTTGGCCTTGGTCAAGGTGACCGTAACATATTGCATTCCTAATAGCCCTGTAGCACTTATTTGACCTTCTGTTACTTGTTCTATTTTGCAATATCATTATGTTTCCTGAATTCTTGTGCAATCCAATCTGTATATTTTAATTGTATTCTTTCAGATGTATTTATTATTATATGACAATTTGCAGAATATGCAGTACTGACCTTTTTCATATCTAAGAGACTACTTTCCTCAGACCGCAAAGAGGGTGCAACATGTGGCATCTGGCTCATGTATCATCTGCCAGTGCGAAGCACACATAACATTCACAGTAGAAGTTTACGTCACAAAGTAATTATTTTACATATTTTAAAGTAGTTTTCTGGTAATGTTTGGTTGTATTCAGCATTATACAATTATGAACACTGCATAATTGCTTTGATGCTACTAAAGAACATGTATTTTAAAGGTGCTTGTTCCAATCTATGTCTATTATGTTCTCTACTTGATATGAGAGCCTGGCACTTGCACATATGCCCCATGAAATACTGTGGGAAACAAACTTGCAGTTTGATGATAGAGGCAAAAATGCATATTGCAAAGCCCTATTCAAAACTGCCCTAATACCGATGGTTAACCATTAAAAGAACATTTTTTTTGTTTATCAAATTTCAGGAGGACAATGAGAAAAATATGGCCTTTTATCTGATATCAAAATTGATACTTCTTGCGGGTTAATCGGGGGGGGGGGGTCCCAAAACATGCACCTTTAATTCTTTTGAAACAGATCAAAATGTACAGAAACTGATTGTGAGAACAGGACACAAAAGGTCAATAGGTCAGACCATCACTTTTGGTAGTTCAGTACATTCTGCATCATAACATGTCAATTGTATATTGATAACTATATTTCTGCTGTATTTTCATTATTATGTTGTTGCTTTGAATGCTGTAGGATGAGTAATGTTACTCTGATGCAAACAGAAAAAAATGGAGTTGGCATTTATCAGCAATTCAGCATCATTTTTCACTGCATTTTTGGTGGATTTTATCAGTTTTTAGCAATAAGATAGCAAAAATACTGCAAGTAAACTTGGAAAATCATAACATTTAAAATCCTGGGGTGGGTTCGGTCACGTGGACATAACTTCAAAAATTCTTCATCAATCACCACAAATGAGGTGTCAAAATGCGCGTAAATAAACACCCCTTCCAATTATATCCCATAATGTATAATGCGATGTATCGTTTGAACTTGACAGACAAATTTCAGGGGCGGGGAGTTACTTTTTTGGGTGTGTTTACAAACACACACATACATACATACAGACATGCGCACCCTCGCAATATTCCCCTCTGCTTTTCAAGCCAGGGGATGAAAAGGAAGTCACAGAGGCAAGCATAAACATTTTGCTAGGACTGCAAGGAACATTGTCTATTTTCACTAAAACATAAGGTAGGAATTATGCATGATCATTTGACCAAAAAACCTGTCATTATGATTTTGACTTCAAAATGGATGAAATTTATGCCCACTTAAGACTAAATTATACCAATAAAGTTTCTTATCGTCCAACTGCAATATGGAAAAGATTGGTGAACATTTTTCCCTTACCCCCCTACCCATGAGAATTAAAAAAGGAATTTGATTAAAATACAGTTTTTCAAATCGCTCATGCCAAGGGGTGTTTTCATTAAGCACGAAGAAAAAATTGATACCCATTACCTATTCACAAAATCACGTTTCCTTTAAATGCCATGGAACGTATTTTTTATCCTTGACAAGAAGACGCTCTGAAGAAGCTATAGAACCAATGGGCATTTTAACTGTACAAATCAAACAGTGAAAGCATATTCCAGTGGAACCTAGGTTATTCTATCACCTATGAACTCTTTCCATGTAAAATCATGAACAGGACATTTTTGGAGAGTTGGCTAAACTTGGCCAAAAGAAAATGCCCCCAAAGCTCTGGCTAAACATAATTATTACTTCTAAACATTCATTAAGTTTCTAAATGGCATTGTGTTTAGGTTCTAAACATGGTGAAAACCTGCATGTTAAAGCTACCAACATCCACATGTCTAACACATGTTAAAATGTTACACACAAACACCGATTTAAAAACCATACCTCTCTCATGATCAAAACTCAATAAAACTCACTGACCTGAGGCTAGAAAAGTCCAAGTCCAAAAGAATGTGATGAAGGCATCATACAAACACACATACAGGTGTCCCAAAAAAAGTGGTGCAGCAATAACTCCGATTTCTCAAAACTGCCGCAAGCTGTGGAATTTCATTTTCATGGATGGTATTAATTAGAGTCTTTTTTTATAAATTGTGCAAATCCCATGACAATCCGCCCACGCCAACCAGAGATATGACAGCTTATTAAAAGCCATTGTTTTTACCCCATTCCCAATGGGATTACACAGTTAACTCATTTGCCGTTCTGTTGTCGGGATGAGCGATTTCCACAAAATTGAATTGCACTGTTGTATTTCATGGGACATACCATTAATATAAACACTGAGGAAACAACAAAATACACACAATGTTAGTTTTTAAGTTAGACTTATTAAATGGCAAATAGACAAAACACGCAATATGATTAAGCCAACAGTCACATTCTTAATACTTATGATCAGCACAAGTTCCAACTGTGTTATTTTTGTTAACATTTGACTTGAACAAATTTCATAAACATCAGTGCTTTCTTAAAATATGTTCAATAATCGCAACTAACACACATTGACTATTTAACAGGTAACCCCGTTTAGATTGGTATTGTCAGGGGCAGATTAACAAGGATTATGTTCGATTATATGGAGATATTCATTCAGATACAGTACTGACATAATTTGATAGCATGTCACCTTCAGGTTCTGAGGCTACGCATTATTTTACTCAATGCAACAGATCGAGCACAAATCTATCTGAGCTTACCTATAAAATCACTAAATGGGTTTGTAAATCCCATTGGAATGAAAAAAATCGATAGTCTTTAATAATGTTTAAAGCTCTGGTTTGCGTGGACGGATTGTCATGGAATGTGCACAATGAATACAAAAGAGTACGATTAATTATACTCCATGAAAATAATGTTCACAGATCAGCCGTTTTTGAGAAATCTGAGTTTTTCTGCTTGCAACCACTTTTTTTGGGACACCATGTATAGGCACATTAATAGCTGCGGCTGGGCCAGCGACACCCTCATGACTTGCTATCTTGGTCAGGGACCGGGGTACCGGAGAACCGGTTTGAATCCCACCAAGATGTCCATCTTCTTTAGCTTCTATGCCAATGAGCGTAAATATAACCCAGAAAAAACCAAAGATTCTCCCGAACGGAGTAACCAAAATATAGGTGCCAAAAAAGTATTATAATGAGAATACGCACTAATTAACTAGTTTTGGGCACCACCAGATTGGTTTACGATCGTCTATTTGGAAAGCCTTATGATATTTTGTGACACGCGAGTATTACGTTCGTCACAATTTAGTGAGTGAAAACACACAACAAAAACTGATGCCAAGACTCAAATAATTTTTCCTAAGCAAAATAACAGGGGTCATCGGGAGAGACTTTTGGGCATTAGGAATGAAAGCAGGAATCTTTTTAAAAGCATAGTTTCTTCAATCGATGGTTTTCGCATAATTTTTTATTTCGCAGAAAAAATCGGCCCGATCAGACAATGGAACACGGGGGAAATGCAACACTGGTAAAATCGCGACGCAACAGATTTTATATGCGTGGGCTTGCGCCTCAAACAGTGACGAACCGCATGCTTACGCAGCAACAACCACGGCGCGCTGTGTGTGAGAGAAAACTGGTTACGCTTGGGTATTCCATTAATACACCGATTCTCCTCTGGTTTAATATTCCAGGCTCTATGCTTCTATCCCTTAGCCCTTCCCTTCCTCTATGGCTTACAACAGGAAACAGAGTTAGGGTTAGGGCTTGATTGTGTAACTTGTTTAAACTCGGCTAGACATGCAGGTAGTGTTTAACTTTTAAACACATTGATTTCAGATTGAAATGTTAAGATGATAGAATCGTGTTTAAACACCCTTGTTTAAAGGCAACACCATACATACAATCCAGGTAGTATTGATCTAACCACTGCATATTTCCAGGAATGCTTATTTATTACAACATCTGTTGTAGGTGGATAATTGTTAGTAATTAAAACAAATTTAATTCATAAAGTTAACATCCGATGAATAAAGGGTATAACGCTCCTTGATGGTCAACTGAGTGGGTGGAATATACAAGGATGGAAGCTAACGTAAGCCAAGCATCCTCATGAATACCACAAGAGCTCTGTCATTTTAAAACCAATTTCCTGGGGTTTTCTTCTAAACTAGTAGGCTTCTGGGCTCTTTACGATTATACGATGGGAATCTCTCACACAGTTTTACCAAGAAATTGTTCCTTTCAACACGTAATACCTTGCTTTTGACTTTCCAAGAATGATTTTTAGGAATTACTCCATCACCAACTTACGGAATTGAATGAATAATTACCGGCAGCAAGCAAAGTCGTTTGAGATGGGTTGCTGTTTCCTCCAATTTGGTTAATTGAGTGTCTTATAAGTACACTGTGTTGATTGGTGAGACAAGATGCAAAGTTACTATCACTACAACTTGGGTGCGTTTGATGTACTTGCATAAATGTTTAATCTTGACTGCCAATTAGGTGGAGTAGGATGTCTGACAAGAGATACTCGAAATCAAATGGAATTTTGTGGTGAGAAATTTGTGCAAATGGGCATAGAGCTACACGTTTGCAGGGATAATATCCCAGGGTTGAGTACTGCCAATATAGGGAAGTGCCGCAAATATGGCTAGCAAAATTCACCTCCTAGCTGTTGCATCAATGAACCCCTTTCAATGCAAATTTGCTGTAGAAATGTGTCAAATTTCCAATTTTGGGTCAATTCTCTTGTCTTTTACCACTGCAGCCCAGGTTCAATTCTCTGTGAAGAACTTAGCATTTTTACCTCACCATTCATCCTATCATCTACCTACTATCCCATACTATCATATCCCTTGTGCTACCATGCATCACCTGACCCTATTGCACTACTTTACCACCTTGCTACTACCCTTACACTAATTAACCTGCAAATTTTATGCTTAAAATCTAATTAAAGTGACAGGAGGAGATTTTTTTTGAGGATACAAATTTCTCTCAAATTGCACTGGATCAGTTGTAGACCGAGAATGTTTCCAAGGTTTTTTGCATAAACAAGTACAAAAGAAAACTGCAAACCATATTTTGAAATCCATGCTTTGATTTTGTTATGCACGACAGAAAATACTAAACCATCATCTTATGGCAATGTCGTATTCAGCTTAATCACTTCAGGTGTGATCTAATTGGCAAGACGAAAAATAGACTGTCTCGAACCCTGTCCTCTCACTATGTAGGCATGAGATTTACCACTGGACCACAGAGGACTGTGAAAAATGAGAATGAACTTTCTTATGATACAAATTCTTTCAATTTTGATTGGGTAAAGTGATGAAACGAGGTTGTGAATTGGGTCACACACCTTTAAGAGAAAAGCAATACCACCAGGAAGCATTGAGGCAGGCATACCACAGCACATAACACGAGTATCTACCTGCACCGGAAGTGATTGCATACTTCTGGAAAGTTTTATCATATCAAATATTTTTGACTTGTATTTGCAATTTTTACCAGCACACTTAGGAGTGTAGACAGTGTGTTCCAATTCTAACCATAAACATTCTACCTCACTTTCAATGCAGAGAGTGAGAGAGTCAAAATCTAACTCCTTAACATCATTTGTATTATTTTTCTTTTTATTTGTATGCAAAATTATTCCAAATTACTAAATGTTTGGCAGTTATCTTCGCCTAATACATGTAAAAAATTTGCCGTCATCTATATTAAACTCTCTGACTAGTCTTTGTGCTGCGGGTAGATCTTGTCTTTTTCCTGACTGAGTTGACTTCCTGAGTTTGCGTCTGACTGTCTATGGACATCATCTTGACCTGCATGAATGGCCTCTACACCAACCTAGCGATGGTCATCTTGCTTTCTTGTTTCATGTAGGTTACTGATATTGTCATCAATTATCACACAGACTAATTTGGTCGACAAAACATGTCAAAGTCACGTTTAGATGGTTAAAGTTTGATATACAACATAATTTTGATTTTGTATATGCATATTACATTCATGGGTCCTACCTAATATTCTTCCCATTATTGTAGGATGGTACTCATTCTTTTCATCCACAATTTGATAAGGTTAGCCATTGTTTTTAAGTCACTTGGCCAATCCTTTCAATCTCCATTCAATTACATGTTATAGTGTCTGTAAGGGCAGTTGTGAATAAAATATCCGATTTGGTCCTTATTATATAGGTTGCTTTTGGTCTACTCATTTGTAGGGAATGTTAGGATATCTATACTTGTTACAGACATACAAAAATCTGGCTTTGGATGGTTTTTATGATTTTCCAATTTAGCAAATCACTGATAATGGCTTTAAGTATTCTATCCATGCAAACTGCTACAAACTGTAGCCTCAGAAGTCATTGCCCTTTAAACTCAGTACAATCTACCCACAAGAACTGTGAAGTGGAATGCATTATGGATTAGTGAAAAAATACCCCCTGGTCCTTTAAGAGGCTATTACTGATCTAAGAAAACACCCCAAGGTCAAACACTACTTGCTTATCATTACCATAAGTTTAAAAGATTTCATAAATGGACCCCATGGAAATCTCACCCACTTTCTCAACAGAGTGGTACCCCCTGTCCCTCCCAGAAGCCATTGCATAGTCTGTATAAATCCCTGCATGCCATAACATGCTTAATGCCAGAAAAGATTATCCTGTATATAGCGCACATATTTGTGATGCATGTCAAGTAGTGTAAAATGGCTGGTTGATAAAGAGTTCAAGTGATATGGCTAAGTGATGCAAAGTGTTTGGTTAAAACAAAATTGACCTTTTACTCCTGCCTCCTCACTTGCGACATGTCCTTACATAAGTATACATGCAGCATTGGAAGCATTTGGTAAACTTTGTGTGGAATACCAGGTGTACAGTGTGTGTCTGCAAAAAACTGCAACGGCCAAAAAATTATTTTTTTTTCACACAGGAGGTCGGACACTGGCACATTTGGAAAATAGTGCACCCTCAAGATTTTAAACAAATTATATTTTTGCATGGTTGTAAAGCTTTTATATTAGTCCTCACCTGAAATGATTAAGCCCAAATCAACGCCTTATGGGTAAACAAAATTATTTTATAATAAAACCACTCCGGAGTGGTTTTATTCAGTAGACAAGGGATTCTGGTGTTAAACAAAAGAAAACACACACCAGAGATGATTCCCATGGCATCCACCCTGTTTGACCGGTCGGAGACCTTTGTGGCTTCGTTATCGATGAGTACACACTAAAAACAATGTGGTCATTTTCCGGGGTCAGTAGTCAACTGTGCACACTACTCCGAAATAGTGGTCAAATTTTGACCACGAAAACCCTTTCCCTGGCCAAAATTCGACCACATTGTTTTTAGTGTGTACGAGTCAGTGATATTTATGTTGATTATTTGATTAAAATTACAACAATCCCCACAAATTTGGCTAAAAATCACTGGCTATCATTAGCCTCATATTCAGGCTCCTATGTTTTATGGTTTGATATTTTTGTGCATAAAATATATCTGTATTATTCCAACTTCTTCCAATGGCCTAGACAACCATTTGAGAGCAAATTTAATGTATTAGATCAACATTTCCCAATTTTAGTAAAATTGTGACAGAAGTAAGCCACATCTAAAAGGTGGGTGACCCGATTGATAATCCCAACTATACTCCACTCCATCAAAATTGTGATTTTGATATCAAAAGAAATTTCATATTTTTCTTGTTATCCCGGTGAAATTTAAGGCCCAAGAAATGTTTCCTTTTGATGTTATGAACAAAAAACGTCTCCAAATGTAGTCAACCACATTTATTAACACACCGTCCTGTAGGACAATTTAGTACACATTTTTGTCTATACTATCCAAACAACTGGACTGATTTAACTCAAAATTTGTAATCTTATATTTTTGGTGATATGCTTTCATGTGAGGGATAAAACATCATATGAAAAATTGAACCATGCTCAGGTCACCCACCTTTAAAATAACTGACTGATATGATAGTGGTTAAGTCATGTAACCGAATCCACTGAAGTGCATAGATTTGGGAACAAGGTGTTGTAGTTAAGGTAGTGGTTACAAACACACCAAGAGAAACCTACTCTGTTCACAAAATGCTTGGGTAACTTTCTGATGCTGCACCTAACATGACAAGCTGTAAATCAAATGGAAAACAGGCAAAGTGTGTGAAATTGATATGGTGATAATGCAGTGAAGGCGTTGCAATCTCTACCAGTCAAGGTGTTTTAACTGTGATGGTGAACTTGAATATTTACACATGTACTTGACCAAATTTGTAAGATTCTTGAGGGGAGATTGTATGCAATTTAACACCCAAGTCCACTTAATATAGATTCTTTGGAATATAGGTTATATATTTTGTGACTTCTTAAGATTGTAGCTGAGCACACTGACATGTTTTTAAGCCGAAGATCCAATGCCTGTGATACTGATTTTTTTTATGAAGTAGATTGAAGGAGGTTGGCCTAAAGCATGATTTTATCAGAACTGAACTCAATGAAGGTATATATATAATGAGATATTTTAACAGTTGTCAGTTTTGACAGTATTACAATTGACTATTAAGGGGCCTCAATAGATTAAGAAATCAATGGTTTGCTGTCCAAAAATGTGCAATTTAAGTGCTTCAACTGTCGTATTTTTTTTATGTTGAATACTTTGACAATATTTTTTTTTATCAATCCAAAGACATCTGGTAGTTAAAATTTCAAAAACAGATGAAAATAGTATATGTAAATATACCTCTCAGCTAGGAAAGCGAAGGGGACACCTTGACTAAACACCTATAGATGATATCTATTGCTCCTCTACCAACCTTATGATAGCTTGTGGTAAGAGCTTGTGAATGTAATACAAAAAAGGTTGACGGTTCGAATCCAGCACCGCACATTTTTTTTTAACGGACTATTGTCGCTGGCCATCTCCAGGGAAAGAGAATAAGGAAATACAGCCCTTGTCTACTGGAGAACTAAGTAGTAAAATTTCAATCAAAGACAGTTGGAGATTTTATGAAGGAAAAATCATTACCATAGAGAGGACTTGAAGGAAATACAAGTTGATAAATAGAAATCAGGTAAAAGATTAGAATTACGGGACTGCAATCTAAGTCTTACACAGCAATCAATACCTTAAAGACCTATCAGTGATTCACCCGAAAAGTGTCAAAATATTTGAAATTGAGGAACAGCTGAAAAGTGAAGGATAAGTCGATAAAACTCTCATAAAGTCTATTACCTTGCTGCCCATATTGAAAAGCAGCATTCTGATTGGTCAGTTTACTGCCCATTATCTGCAATAAGGTCGCGAAGGCATTTCTTCATTATATAACACTGTTTTCAGTAAAGAATAGAAAGAAAGGGTTTGCAGTATTATTTATGGTTTCATAATGATCCTCTGGCCGGAAAAAATTAAAATAATTGACTTGGCTGCAGCCTCATCCATTATTTATTTTTTTCCGACCCCGGGACAACTTATTCGCTCATAAAGGATACTGCATCGCCCTTTATTTCTTAAATTTTCCACCAAAAAAAGTGCTAGAAAGGAAGGAAACATCAATATTCCAAGACAAGAATCTCCATACAACTCTGTGTTGTAAGTGTCCGTAGGACAGTAATGACTAAATATCCGATATTGTCGGATTGCAGGGTATGTAGGATGCCTACACTTACTAAAACGTTAAAATTGAATTTTGACGATTTTTCCGAGTTTCTGAATTAGAAAATCACTGATAGTGCCTTTAGTGAATATCCTGAACTAATTTCCCCAACTTTTAAACAAGGAGTCAAATTTTCATGAGTTATATTAATTGGATAAGTGTAAATACTCTACTGATTAGCAGAAGTTAAAACACTACCAAAAACAAGGTGGTTGCCATTAAGTGTAATTACACAACCATATTAAAAGAAGATTTGATTAACCTTGATGCAAAGAGGCTCTAATAGCATTTAGTTATCTCGGAAGACAGCATAATAACGCTGTTGTAAACAATGCCTATGGCTACAATGACGTCCATTTCTCGTGTTGTGACAGCGCTTTGATGTGATAAATAAACAGCGATGGAAGGTGGGTATGTAAAACAGGGTTCATTAAAGGATTTAGGGAATAAATCTTGTTTATGCTTCCACTTTGAATCAGCATACAAACAACAGTTTATGCCCTCAAACCTATTAATGAT
>JAMKCH010019209.1:0-21837 GCA_023653785.1 Ophioderma brevispina | reverse complement strand
CCCTTAGGCTTTGGTGGACATCTTTAGTCCACACTCACACCAATACTTGTATTTGCCACGAATATGTTCCAATAGTACCAGCAAGGTAAAAATAGCTCAACGAGACGCGGTCCATGATTAACTTCCACTTCCAGGAATTTAGCTTAGTACGGGTGCCCGTAAAAGACGGAAAATGTCTTCAAGTAGCCGCTCCAATCCTCTGAGAATCGATGAACCAAGTTCCCCGAAAGCTCGAACAGAATATCGATGAAAGTTCCATGTTTGCATTAATCATTATAAAACACCACCAGTTGTGCAACAGAAAAAAAAAAAAAAAAAAAAAAAAAAAACACGCGATGACATCATTAGTTTTCTGAAGACGATCGCACACACATATTAAATAACACGGTTCACGGTTTAAAATCGTTACCAGCAGAACAGTATTCCTACACTTCACCGAAGATTATTGAACACCAGCTTATAGTGTCGCAATACCATTTCCGTAATTGTCCAGACACACATACAATCTTAGCAAAAAACGGCCGACGCAAACTTGACTCAGCTGCATTATCCGACGAAGTCCTATCATATTATTTAAGATATACTGACACACGTTTTTTTTAATGACCACACAGCACCATGGACATCCTGCATGGACGGATACTTGCAACATAATGGCACATATCGGAAGACGGCGGGAACGTAAACAAAGCCCCCGACATGCAAATCGGAAAAAGCCCGTAGCACCGAGACAAATGGGAATGCAACACATAGCAACCTCAAGCCTGAGATAACTGATTTTATGCTATTAAACGCTTCGCTGCACTCGCTGTAGCATCAATTTCACTTGTTCATGAAACTACCATAGTATTTACATTTGATATGAAATCAAAAATCAAGTAATTTGATGATTTTTATTTTTACAATGGCAAATTTGTTTGACATAAATACGGAACCGCCCCTTTATTGTATGCCACGCCATGTGGTGGACAATTTGATACAAAATTTGGGTAAAATTTAATATCAAATGACCTCCAATGACCTTTAGATGACCTATATGAACCCCAAATGCTAAGATACCCTACTAAGAGTATCTTTAAGACATCTTATTTTCCAGGCTTGAATTTGATACCACACCTGATAGGTTTCTGAGGAATTTCCCATTTTGACCATAATTAGCAATATGCAAAAAGGGGGCGGGGATATGACGTCATTAATGAGGTCCGATTTTGGGGCAACCCTTCTAAGTTTGCTTTGTGCCCCCAAGAAATTTCTGTGCCAAGTTTCATGCTTTGGTCCAGAAGTGCACGATGCTTCTGGTTATCTACTACACTAAGAGACGTGGTTGTGATCTTGGAAATATGGTCTTTTCACAATTCATTGTTTTCAATTACAACCCTAAGAATGTGGTGTTAGTTGTGGAATTTATTTTAGTATTACTCAATTTGATGTGCAGTTTAGGAGGGTTTTTGGGACTTCTTGGTAGAAGTGAATGTAATTTGTTCTTTTTAACATTGAGTGAGAGCTTATTAGCTTTAAACCAATTTGTGACATTAACCATTTCAGTGTTGAAAGTGTAATGAGGGTATCTAAGTTGGGATGGTGAAAGAAAGATGTGGTGTCATCTCAAAAGGACAAACTAGAGAATGTCAGAATAATGAGGAATATCCTTCACATAAATAGGAAAAGAAGAGGACTAGGTATAGAGCCTTGGGGAATACCGCCTTGACACGGTAGACTACCATGGGTTCGTTCCCCAAACTTAATGCTTAAGTTTTTGTCACAACTCTTGTCATCACAAGCGAAGAAATTCTATTAGTTGCGACTTCACGTCTGTTCCCCAAACACCTGCTGAGATTGGTTCTCAGCTCGGATACTCCTCAAGAGTTACGAACATTCTAAACTTATTCTAACGCCAAGCATATCGATTAAACGATGGGATATTTGTGGGTGTAATGGTGCGAGCGTGTGCGACCAGTGCTTCGCTATTGTTCTTTTCGCATAATGGAATTTTTTTAAAGGCTAGTGACACTAAAAAGACAGGTATTATTACTCGGACGACCATGTCTATCAATAAAAAATCCGTTATTACACTGGTGTTCGCAAAACAAAGCCGACGATAACAAATTCTGTAAAATTTAAGGTTTTTTTCAACAGCGCTATTAGTTTTTGCCTTTTCCAGTTCCAAATATTTTTAGGCCGTCTGTATGGGAATATTGCGGAGAACAATAACCGTTAAAATAATTTTAAAGGTGAAGATTAAATTGTTTCCTTTGTTAGATTGACAGACATTATATTTTTCCTCGGTAAATGTGGAAAAATACATAGATCTTAAAATAATTCCATCTATGCAAGGTAAAACAAAGGCTAATGAGCAAGGGTATTCTGTATTCATTTCCATACATTAACTATAGGTTCATGTATGGACAATGTAGTCCTCCGTCGTTTGGGAATATTCTCACCATTGGGTTACTTTATTTCCGATTTCTGTCATTTTTTTCATTTGAGTTCAAGCGTCCCCCCCCCCCATAAAAAAAAATGTACTTCACTAAGTAGCAAAAATGGATGTTATTTTGTAGATAGGTTTCTTTTTGAACATATTCTCTGTTATACATGCAGTGATCAGCTGCAATCTAATTATCTTATTGTTTATTGTATTTAATGTCTCTTCTTCTTCAGTAGTACTTGTAGTTGTTGTGGGGCTGGTGGCAAAACATTTAAAAACCGGATTTCCTTGGTAGAAAATAATACATTGCTGTCCGAAAAGTAATTTTGCCCACAAAATTAATTTTTCCCAAAAAAACTTTATTTAAATTGGATTGGATACAGAAAAAAAATCGACAACTTTGACAACATCTCAAAAATCTAAACAGTTCTGCAGATTAATTCTGAACCTATTAATCACCAAGATAAGCTACCTTTAACTGCACACCATACTTTTAAGTATAATTTTTTTTAAAAATATTACTATTTATCAAGCTTGATCAGTAGGCCATTTTAGATTTGTATTTGCACAAACTGACAAATAGGCTGTTTAATGTGTATCTAGCTTCCCGGTAATTTTATACAACAATCTTGATGGGAACAGAGTCTGTATATATTTTGTATCTTTTTAAATTATTGTTATTATTATTATTATTCTTTCCCCAGAGTTTTCAGATATAACCATCTTAGGAATCTACTGTACTCTTTCAGTACCTTTAAGACGGTGTTCCAATATGTCATATATGTCGTATATATATCAATTATGGTTAGGCCTATGTTTTCTAAAACCTCCTTTTGAGGTATCCAGTGGGTTTCTGTATATTCAGAATTTGTCTTTATAGGCACCCATGTCTATCTCCAATATCACGACACCACCGCCTGTCATGATTACATCAAGCTACACATATATGAAAACGGTGTTTAAAAGGCTGGCTCACAGATTTCCCGATGTTGGCGCCATGAATTTTCAAACAATTCGGGTTTTTTGCATGTCCATAATGCTTGTCCTATACACTGCAAAAATTCGGAGTGTTAAATGTTTAACACCAAGTCATTGTCAAGCTTGTCAGTGTTGTGATGTTGAATATAAATTTAACATCGCTTCGGTGTTGCTGCACTTTTAATTTATGATTTTGTTGATCTGCTTGTGAAATGTTTAAAATGTTAGGTAAGCAAGTTAATAGAAGCAAACAATAACTAACTCAAACTTTCTAACTAATATGTCCAGACGTTACAAATATAAATGTTAACACTAATGTTTAGTGTATTCACACCATAGGTGCGGTCCCGTATTGATTCGAGGATGGTGGTTAAATTAACACAATAGTGCAATTTGGCTCCCATCATTGTTTAAAAAATAACCAACACTGATATGTGGTTTTAAAATTTACACCAAACAGTATCATCTAATACTGTACCCTTGAACACCAACACTAACATGCATATGGTAGTATGTAACCATGAAATGGTGTAAATCTAATCCAGTTGGTGTGGTCCTCGATGATTCAGAAAGGTGTTAAAATGAACATCCATGGTGTTAAAACTAACACTCCCGTTTTTGCAGTAGTAATGTGTTAAAATAGCTAAATCACAACTTTGTTATAAAAGTCCGGAACCGGAAATTTTTGTTATAGGCCGATAATAGGGCAACATATTATACAACACATAAAATGTTACGCCATCAAAACGAAAAACTCTGATTCATTCTCCAAAACTTATGAATTGCGTAATTTTAGGTCAATATGTTTGGTTCTAGTCACCATTTTTAATTAATTACACACAAAAGATCACATTTCGAAAACTCGAGTTCAGCCTTCAATAGGTTCCGGATGTGTTAAGTCAACCCCCGAGTAGACGTAGTTTGTGCGTAAAATTTGGTAGATTTAGTTCACAACTGCATTACGTGTTAGTTTGGGGAACGCGTGTAATGCATTATTAGTGTGTACTAAGTCACAATTAGTATCGACGTAGATCTCAGTTGTAAATTTTAGTTGTTAGGGAGTTCGTATGAGTTACGGGAAACGCAGAGTATGAATTAGTAGCTGAAGTTATGCATACTTAGTATAAAGGTAGGCTACCAGTGTCGTAAATACGGTTTGGGGAACGGGCCCCAGATTGGCTGAGTATCAAAACAGGCAAATTGTTGACGATTGGAAGGTAGTTGCGAGAAGCGTAAGGGGAGTTGCAGTTCGAGTCTTACCCTAGGGGAGAGTTGGTTGAAGAATAGAATGATCAAGGGTGTCGAACGCCTTAGATAGATCAAGAAAAATACCAATGGTATGATGATCAATGGAGAGAGCGGAAGAGATTTTTATAATAGATACAAGCAAGAGCAGGTCAGTGGAATGCTGTTTCCTGAGCCATATGATTGGGGTGAAGGATATTTGAGGAGAGAGGAAGTTGTCAAGCCTCTTGTAGATCAGGCCGGTTCGAGGGATTTAGAGGAAACACGGTTTTTTTTTAGAAGGGAAATAGGACGGTAATTGGAAAAAAGGTATGCGGATCATCCTTCTTGAAGATGGAATAACTTAGCACTTTCAAATCAGAGGAAAAACACAAGTTTAGAAAGGGAAGAATAAAGACATGGGCAAGTGGGTAACAGATGAAGGGGGAAATTTCTTTAACTATGGCGGGACTTATGTCATCAAAAACAGAACTCTGAACCATGTATTAACTAAAATAACTAAATGATTTGATTCTGTCCTGATTAGGTTGCTTTAATTTTTTATGATCTTGAAGGGTATATTCGGGTAGGCTATGCTTTATGCAAAAATATGATTTTGATGACTTTTTATAGATGTCTAAAATTTAGCAAATCACTGATAAGGCTTTTCAAATTTCAATATGGTGGAAGTAAAAAATAGGACTTTTAAAATATAAGCATTATGTTACTTGTGTATAAGATGAATGGAAGTTTTTTCTCCTTTTTTGCTGGGAACTTGATTTCAGCATTTAGTTTGGAAAAAAATATGCATTTTTTGCAATTGAGATTATTTCAGCGAGTGCACTATCTTCTCCTTTCTCTGGCACCACCTTGGCTATTGCACGTTAGTAGGTGTGCAAAAGTAGTAGGTGCATTTTGGCAAAATGCCCCTGAACCCTTAATCACAGCAGGAGTACGGTTCATATTGGTTATGGGGGCCCTTGTGCTTGCAGCATGATCGGCAGATGTGAACAATTTAACCCTACCCATTGCTGTTTTTAGTCATAGGGAGAGAAGGAACGGAAGGGGAAGGGTACAGGGATTGGTAATCAAGAAGAAAGGGTTAATTTAGAGTTCGGTGCGGATCGTCTGCGGTTCTTGCACACTGTTCCACGGCCACCTATGGACGACCGGCACCGGCCAGGATTTGTCGCACAAAAAGATGTGTCAGTTTTTGAAGAGCAAATGCATCATGTGGGGACTAGTGCATGCAGAGTGTAGTTTTGTAATGTTTGGTGCTGTTAGGTTATCAGACCAGGTTGCAGATGTAACTGCCACCAATTCATGCTAGGACAAGCATAAAAGGATTTGAACCAGTGGCATTATGGGTTTATCAAGAATTGTCAGAGCTATAAGAACACAGAGTGTAACATCTTGTGACTTCAAACATGAACTAAGCACATCCCAGCAAAAAAGCCCCCTCCCTAATGGTAATTAAACAAGTACCACTAAAGTGTGCAGCTGTGTAGCAAAGGTGATGCACACGTGACCCACGGTGTATGCAAATGTAAAACATACAAAGCACAAGATTCTCGCCCTAAACAGAGGCCATTCTGGCGTGTCCTAAGATCGTAGGTCAGCAGAAATTGTCCGAGCTGTCCAAAATGCTCTTCAGCAGTATCACTGAATGGCCCCCAAAATTAGTTGCTGACAAATGAGTTCTGGGATTACTCAAAATATTTCAATCTGATCGCTCGCTTTACAATGGCACCCCAATCATTATAAGGCAGGAAAACATGGTGAACTCGCCCCTCGAGGCATGAACTTTGCGAAGAAGACAGCACGACACTAGAGTTTTGTGAGGGCTGTTTTTAGAAGAACACTCGCTTTTTGAAGACCTGTGCATCAACGATGAAAGGTTCTACCGGCAGTATCGCCCCATGCGGTCAAAAAGGCCTCTGACTTGACTTGAGAGGAAGGACTGATACAATAACTGGATTGGCCTTGTCGGAAACGCTGGTCTTATTGGCCCCTTTGTTTTTGCCAGAGAAGTATATTTGCAAGCTAATGAACAGGTTGTCCCAGTCATTGAGAAAGAGTTTGTAAGGATCCCAGCCACACAGACAATTTAAGGCATCTCCGGTGGGCACAGGAGAGTGCTCCTGCCATGAACAATTGTGGGAAGCTTATTACAACCATGAAGTAGAAAGGCCCCAGTTAGTTCAGCAGATGGCCCCCTCCACTTTGCCTCTCTCACACTTTTCAAAAGGGCTCACCATAGCTGCACAAGAAAAAAAACGATAGCTAGATATTGAAACAGTCTGTAAAGTGCCAATTGCCCCCCCCCCCCACCAACACTTGAAAATCGTTCAGCTGCCGCTACCGCTAGACTTCTTTTTAAGGGGCTATATTGAAGTCCTGCATGTACGCAACTCCTCTTAGCAAGTCTAAATGATCTAAAACAGAGAATGTTTTTATATCCTAATATCAGGACCAACAGGTACCATTTTCCTTTGTTGCCTTCTGGCAGTCATGCATGAAACCAACACTTCAAGCAATCATGATAGAGTAGCTTAATAGCTAAATCCAGCAAACTCCCCATACAGTGTTAATTGTACAACTCCAAGTCTAAGGGGAATTGGATTTTACAGTTCATGGGATGGGGTTTCTGGCATCGACAGAATTGCTACATGACTATAGCATTCTACAATTGGCGGAGCAGACTGGCAAATTAGTCTCAAGAGTCTTCCAAGATGTTTTTAAGAGGAATTAGCAAACATTGGTCATGCTCTCCAACTGAGGTCTGGCTCTCCAGGGAAATGCATTATTGAGGGTACATTGGATATGAGGTGGTAGGAGCCTGGCTGCTGGTCGGAGACAGGTTGAGGAGGTAAAGGGATTGGTGTGAGGTGGAAACCTCGGCGGAGTCAGAAAAAATTTGTAGCATCACTTTTTCACCACTTACAAGTACTATTTAGCATGCCAATGTGGTTGGAGAGTGTTGGGTACTCCCCAAACTGTGTCAGAAAAATTATTCGGCTCTACCTTTAAAGCAGCTGTATTGTGCCAAACTCTGTTGGTGATGTCATACCCTCCAAGCTATAGTGATGACCATGCTGTACAGAGCTGACGACCCAAGTGCTAGTGCTAGAACAGGACATGAAGGGGAACATATCGAGTGTTATCACTCATCCCCCCTGCTCCCACAGCCCTTAGGCCATGCTGCAGAAACCAAGGAATGGTAAGTAGAGCACAGTTACGTCAGTGTCATTGGAGATAACAACACACATATCTCTGCCCTGGCTCAACACAGCCATGATTAATTTTCACAAAAAAACCAGAAATAAAGAAATATCACCGGCAACACAACTTTGACAACTCATTTGGATGATTTATACCACTAACTTCATCCCCCTGGAAACTTTAAATGTAATTTTTTTATGGCGAATTGACCTTCGAGGGTTGACTATATAAAATACAAATCATGACCTTTGTAGGCCCCACAATGGATGTTGCTGATTTTTGCAGAGGCTGGGTAGGAGCTCGCATGTTCCTCCTACTTATATCAGTTGTCAAAATTGTGGTGCCAGTGCTTTTAAAGGTGCTCTAAAAAAAAGATGTTGATTTGCATGGGGGTCAAACAGAAGTGTCAAGTGAAATCCCACACATAAAGGCATATATATGAAGATCAGATCTCGAAGAGTGGGACCAAAAGATGCGGGGGTGCCAGTTCTCATCTTCTCTTATCTGACCATTACAGTGGGATGCTGTTGAACCTCAGGAGTATTCCTTTGAAGACGGGTTATAATCAGTTTCTCAAGACGTGGCTTGATGATGTTTGAAGACCATGGAGGTTTGTATCTGTTTTGACAAGGGGGTGGGTCAATGAAACGTGCTCAATCAGTTTTAGAGTTTTGGTATGCTCATTCTCTCCACTATCCTGCACTGAGAAAAATGTTTGAGATACATGTAAACACATTGTCATTTTAGTCCATGCTAATGGTTATGCATCTGTAAGGACACAAAAGCTGTGAAAGATCCTGGATAGTTAGGAGAGGGAACAGTTTTTGCTTGGTTGGCTTTCATGGCAGTGTCCACTGAGGAAGGTGTTCACTGATTTACAAGTTTCTTACCTATCCTTATGGGCTCCTAGCTATGAGGGTAGGTCACATGCTTTGACAGATATGTCAGATCCACTCATGCAGTAACAGAGGCGTTTGCACTGGTCTAGGAGATCAAGGACACAGATTGAAGAGATGGCAGAAGAAAACAGGATGCAGGAGAGTGGGCAACCTTGGAAGACTCCTATCATGCAACGTATCCAGTCAGTTGTCCATTGTTGACACATATGAACAGCTCATAATTTTAAATATGGATTTCCTAATGTGGTCTGCGAACATGATACCACTCTAAGCAAACGGTAGGTTCCAGAGTGTTGTCACAATAAGTTTACCAATCTTTTTTTTTGGCATCTTGCAGGGGTGCAAAAAAGTTGTTCTTCCTCAGGTAGCAAAATGCAATGTCCACATAGACACCTACAGACTCACATTTCCCGGAGCGGCGCTCCAAAGCTCCCGCCATTTTTTGCACCCATGGCAATTTGAAGCATTTCAGTGAGTGCTGCGTGTGTTCCACTCCTGATTATTTTCTCCAGAAACATTTCTGAATGGATGGTGATTATAGTTGTGTTTTGTCGGAGTTGATAGTTCTTGAGCGAGATCCATTCCAAGTACCACTAGAATTCTTCAGTGTAATGGACCGGAGCATGAGGGATCACTAGTGTTCTCCTCTTGGAGATATAAGGATGGTTCTCCAGTACCGGGTATTGCGGCTGTTCTCATATATGACAATACTTCCAGTAGTAGCCGGGTTGTTCTAGTGCCATTTTTTCCACCTTGGTGGGGGATGCGATTGGTACCTGGAAACACCGGCATTCCTTTTTTCTGGAGATAGCTGTTTAACTCTGACAGACCGTGTTGGTTTAGTGTGAAGACATTGGTGGTGTCTATTTCATGCCCTGTAGAGGGTGGTATTTGTAATTGCGTTTCGTCACTGTGTGACATTTTGGAAAAACATCGCTCTTATTCTGCCACCTGTTTGCTGAAGGAAGGAAAATCTGTTTGTTCTCAGGTCAGAAGTTTTTGCGACATCGTGGGATTTTGTCGAAATTGGTACTGCTCTTTGCTGGCACTTTCCTTTATTGTGATTTCAGCTTCGTTTCCTTACTTTGTTGTTAAGCATACGAGCTTAAGGAAATCTTTTCAAAATTAGCTGAGTGCCATGTTCCATCTCTCAGGGCTTGTTGTATTGGCACGTGGTTTCCTGTCTTCTCTTCATACACTTAGTTTTTGTTGTCTTGAGCATTGATGCTTATTATCATTCTTTTGGAGACTGCTGGTAACTCCAATCTGTCTACAAGTCTCTTGAAGAAATTATTCTCCAGATGGTAGCTAGTGGTTAATTGCTCATTCTGGGATGATATTTCAGTTGGTAATAATACTTCATAAAGTTGCTCATCAAGGGATTTCCAGATTGAAGTCTTCAGATGGCTTCGGCAGATTAATGTAATCCGTGCCATCAAGTTTCTGCATTTGGTGGGCTTCGTCTCTGCGTCCTTCTTTTGGTGATAAAAGCTCCTCGGCCTGCCCGACTGATAGCACTGTAGGGTGATCCAGGCCTCAACCTTTTGGTTGGGGGCGCCAATGGTGACTAACGGCCTGGCTTAAGTGGAAGAGTAAGGCTGCGATGAACTTGTTTCACATCTAGATCTCGTTTGGTGGGGTTTCACATTCTTGAAGCGTTTTTCTGCAAATTGCGACAGTAGAGAACCACTATCACTATTCAGAAGTAATCCTCTGTCTATAGGCATTTCCATAGGTCGTTGTCGCAGAGTCCGTCCATTTGGTCCAATCTTTCCATCCCCGCTCTTGCAAGGATCAGGTTATTTCTTTAAGGACATTTAAACTATTTTCTAAGTTGAATAGCCAGCTTTTAAGAAAAGAGAGGGGAAAAAGCCTCACTAGGGAAACAAGCTGCAGGAGATGATTAGTGACTATTAGGGTATAAAAAATGTGCAGTAATAGAATGAAAGGTTTTTAAGGAGTGAAATCGCTTAATAAGATAGTAGCATGATTTTAACTTGGGCAATTGAGAGATGCAAGAAATAAATTGTCTTCTAATTCAGAGTTAAAGTTGAGAGGAGGAGATTTTTTTAGGATACAAATTTTCACTCAAAATTTCATGGACGCGTGTAGCCCACCTACCGAGAACATTTCGATGGTTGATTGGGACAAAACAGGTGCAAAAAGAAAAAACACAACCTTGTTTGACTTGCCTGCGATCGTAATCATTCCCCATAGAAAACAATGCTTGAAGTGATGGCAATTCTTCAGTTGTGCACGACAGACAGGAAACTACTAAATCATCATGCTATTACATAAAGACGGCGTAACCGGCTTATTCTCTAGGTGTGATATCTCGTACATGGTAATGGTAACATGCAAAAGATGTAAAAAACCGGGGTTGGGTTTGAGAAAATATGGAGGCGCTTCTTCCTGGAAAGCTCATGTCTCTTAAGAATGCCGTAATATCTGTAGAGTAAATAGATTCATTATGTAATTAGGTATAGGCTCATTAATATGAAGGAGTTTAAGGTGTGAGCTAGGCGTATTAGAGGTGGAGACATTTTCAAGATTTGAACACTTAGTGAGGAAAGAGGACATTTCCAGAAAGAAGTGCCATATTGGGAATGCTTACTAATGTCTTTATGTAATAGATGATGATTTGGTATTTAGTTGCACTTGAAGAAAATCAATGGCATGGTTTTCTAAGGGACGGTGGTTACCAATCGCACAAGGTTCAATCAACAGGTGTGGTTTTTTGTCCTTGTTTGTTCAGTAAACCTTTGAAGCATTTCTGGTAGGTGACAGGGTCTACAACCCATCCAGTGCAGTTTGATGAGAAAATTTGTACTCCTTAAAAAAAATTCATGTCACTTAAGTGTTTAAGATCTTGTGCATTCCTGTTAGTGTATAAGGGGTCCATGTGGATGCCCCCCATCTGAAAACCACTTTGCCATTGGATATTTTTACCAAAACTCTGGTCATTGATTCGGACATTAATTAAAACCCGTTATAAAAGGGAAAACATGAATTTCGGTCGGAAACCGATTTCAAAGTGGGTGTGTGGTGTCAAAAAAAACAATTTTTAGAATTCTACAAAATTCTCCCGCCAAAAAATGTGGAAACCCACTTTCCCAAAGGACTTGTGCAATCAAATTGGCTCATAATAGGAGAGAGGAAAATAAATGCATTACCTTGCTGCACTTTCCACCAAAAATGTGTGTGCTACTGTAATTAGGCAATACATAAACTTTGGTGCAAAAAGAATTTAGCGTTTTTTTAAACCACTGGTGCGCCACCAAAAAAAACAAAATTTGGGTACCCATGGACCCCCATACACTGAAGTGTTAATTTGTGGATACATGATTGTGTATTAATTTTAAAAACATTTGGACAATCAAAAAAAAGCCTTAGTGGAAGCATTGGAAGATAAAAAAGAAATAGTAACTTACAATATTAAATATATTACATCTATAATACCATCTCATTTAAACCAACTCGCCTACAGCTCGCTAACATTAGTTACAGCAACAACAACAAGTCACAACTCGCCTCACAACTCGATCTGCAACTCATCCACAACGCCTCTACAACTCGCTCCACATTTCACAAAAGTAGTTACAGCAACAAACCCAATAATCACAACTCGCCTCACAACTCGATCTACAACTCGCCTTCAACTAGTTACATTAACAACAATAATTCAACTCGCTCTACAACTCGTCTAAAACTCGCTCCATAACTCGCTCCACAACTCGCTGTTCAACTCGCCAAAGTACAAATCGCCCATGCACAACTCGCAATAGCATCGTCCAGCCTGTATCCAGGCTTTCAAGGGTTTATGATTCTGAAAGTTGAAGAAGAAGGATGCTAATGTAGGGCATCCCCATTTATTCTTTAACTTTCCCTTAGGATCTCTTCCAAAGGCAACAGGTTCATCTGTAACTCAGAAAACCCATTATTACTCAAGGTCTCAGAAAGTATAGGCCTTTTGATTAACTTTTGAGGGTATAGAGTTACATTAGTAGGGTGTTGATGTTGTCGAAGAACATAATTACCTTGAAAGTACAAATATTTACACACAAAAATATCACTTCTAGTATACAAGAGCTTCATTTAGGCCAAGAAAAAAAGGCTTGTCTCAGCTTCATGCGCACATAAGTGTAAAAAAGTCACATTTTCCACATTTCTTTGTTTTTTGTGTTTTTGTTTTCAAGATATTTTGAAACATTTGTTTAAATTTTAAAAATATTCAAGAAAAAAATGTTGTTTGAACATGGATGCAATAAAAAAGAATTTCCGCATTAGCCGCATTACTTTTTGACTAAAAAAATGCATTCCAGCGCTTAGAGTTTGGGCTGTTGGAAGACAGAGACATACTTTTTTTGCCTTCTGAGGAAAAGACAACTAATTATTGGTCTATCCTTGCGGTTGTCTATGCCTACAATAAATTTTAACGTTTAATCACTGATACCATTAACATTCAGACTCAACAATGAAATATGACAACCACAAGGTCATAGACTGGTCAAATAGAGGTGCAGCCAAAGGAATTTAAATTTTTTAATTTTTGTTCTTTGGGTTAACACTATGATCAGCCGTCTTCTGAATAAACCCACTGTTTACACATTAAAGCAGGACAGCATATTTTTTTAAAAGGCACCCCAATTTTCCAAATATTTGAGATTTTTGCACAGTTGATTGGTAATTCTTCGTAAAACAATATGTGAATGACAAGGCTTAAAATGTCTGTGGTCACCAAAAGAAGGAATTTTATTAATTAGAATTAATTAATATTGGAGATCTCTGATAATGGGACTTCTGGAAACGATTTCGAATTGTGGAAATATCGGGAATTGTGCCACATACGTGTCTATAGCTCATCCAGTAGCAGGCAAGTCAAGTTGGAGGTCATTTTCATGATGTGGCACTGTGACAAATACACATGTTTATATTGTTGTTCGCAGGTTATTTACTAGACAATTACCAACACAACTGTGCAAAAAAATCAAAATTTGAAAATTGGGGAACTTTAAAAATATTTAATGGTTATGGTTGGGAGTTCACATATTATTTGGGCATGGTTATGTCAAATCATGAGTTATTACCTGGTAGGACAAAGGAGTAAAAAGGTGCAAGATTTGATGTTTAAAATATTCATAAATCTCAATACCTTTGGACCACATGCTGTTGTCAAAGATTAGGAACAACAAGTTAAAGGTACGTATATGTACATTTTACCTTCACACTAATTTGTATCATGGGGACTTATCATGTTAACAGAGTAAAGACATGTCCAGATTAGGTGCGAAGAGTATGCAATTATACCTAGAAGTGAAAAAGGCAAAAATGTACAACAAATGTGATAGTTAAACAAAAATAGAAATAAACTAAAATTTTACATATTTGCAACTCGCAAATATGGGGAACTCGCCACCTCGCATATTCAACTCGGCAAAAGTCCAACTCCAGTCACGAACTCGCAACTCGTATTAGGAACTCGCAACTCGCAACTCGAACTCGTAACTCGCAACTCGCAACTCCAAACTCGCCACCGCAACTCGTAACTCGCCAACTCGCGACTCGCAACTCGCAAAATACCTTCACCCGTGGGAAGCAATGGGTTGCGGATTGGATTTTGATTTTATACTTAAAATTGATATTTAGAGATGACATTTTAGTTAGGTGTTATTTCGTATTCCGCACTTCTGTTTTCATGTCCCTGAATCATTGAGAAAAGTTATTCAAACTTTTTGGCTGATCCCAACTTTGGCGGGTTTTGTGTTATGAGCAAATGCTGTTTCCTACAGTCCCAATAGGCCACTGTGCATAATTTCTGTTCTTGTTTACAGACAGAATACAAAATCGCGAATTTCTAAACAGACACAAACGATTTGCACGTAGATTGGCACAAACACATGGATTACTAGTGTGAGGGTTCAGATGATGTGAAAATCTAAACTTTTTTAGGCAAGTCGGGGGGGGGGGGGGACGAGGCTGTGGGACTGTGGATCACGAAATGCCCTTTAAACGTTTTGAGAGCAACGGCCTGCAATTAATCCCAGATCATACATTGATAAAGCATTCATGGCAAAGCAATAAAAAGTTACATGGCCATCACAAGGTGAAACAATTTTCACAAACCAAAGCAGCTCTGGGAGCAGCTCATATCTTACCAAGAATGTGGGTACGAGAATTTTAGGCCGGGTTAACTCATTCGGCTTAAGTGTCTGCTATAGTCATGACCAAATTATCTGATAGCCTAATATTAGGTAGCTTTGGTTTATCATTTGTAGGTATTTTAATGTTAGGATACCTTTTAAGACAGAGATTTGATTAGTTTTGATGATTTTTTGATTTTAGCCAAAATCCCTGATCTAGTGCCTTTAAATTTAATCAAATCTGATGCAACACATGGACCAATAAAATAAAATCTTATGTTATAGAATTTCATATTTACATACCTTGCTTTTATTCACATTTGCCATTTCCAAATTTTACCAATTTCTATCAGGTGCAAACAACCATTCTGGAGAGGTGTGAATATTCCTTACAGTCAAAAAAAAATTCCAACATCCTAGCACAGCTTCAAGTTGGCAAGTTTGACAGCCCTCTGAATGGTTCCATGGGCACACAGCAGAGTGAAGTTGATACAATTCATGTTGTAAATGTTGTAAATGTTCATATTCAAAACAACAGATCATTCAATGTCAGTTTATCAGACAGAAAATTCAATAAAAGTTGAGATCCATCCATGAATTATTGAGCAAAATCAGGCAACTACCGGTACAAAGGTTGCCACAATGCCAGGACTGGCCCCCAGGCATATGAAACATACCAAACTAGCAGAGCAATGCAATGGTACTGATAACTTTGCCACCAGTCCACAGACAACATTCATTATTCAAGTGAGAGGTGCAGGTGGTACTCTATCCAAGGACCGCCCATTGACCCTTTACGAATATGAAAATTGTTGCCATGCAGAGGATGTAGGTATCTCTTCAAAGTCGTGTTTGGGCATGGTTTATGACATGGAGGTCATGATGAAGTAAAGGTGATAGGCTGTGAGTGCAATTATGCAAAACTGCAAGTATTCTTTGCTCAAAAGTGTGAGCAGAGCGATGTGGTGCATTGGGGGCTGCAGTGCATACCCTAAAGTCCACAAAAGGGGCAAAACTCCATTTTTGCTCTTTTTCATAAAAAGTCCAAAATTTAAAGATGAACATTGAAATTGAAAGAAAAGTCCACATTTAAATTTCATAATATGTTCAAAAAGTCAAAAAAGACCATTTTAGGGGGTTTAGGTCTGCTTTACCAAAAAAGGGCCACTTTTTTAAGGCCTGCACCTCCCAAATGAGTAGGCCCATGAGTAGAGTGTGAATTTAAACATCAAACACGATAAGACATTAAACCTTAACTTGCTCACCTATTCAGGTAGGCCTAATGAAAGTTGATTCCCAGTTTACCGTTTCATTTTTTTTTCATGACTGAGTGGGGCAATGTTTCTTATTCATTATTTTCAGATTTTTTCATATTGTGCCAAGTTAACTGCAGTAGGATTTGTTTTGAGGCATGAAACACATACTTATGACCAGCTTCATTTAAAGGTCATGGACACGGCTGAGTAGACTTTCTTAATTTCTTACATTTCGTACCTCAACAGTTTCTGATCATATCGCAACACAGATTTTTAAAAGTGAAACATCGGGAAAGTGTTAAATTTCAAGGATTAAAATATACCCAAACTGAAAGGGCTTTCTTCCTGTTTTCGCGAACGCGTATCAAGCTGCTGGGGATGGAGTGTAATGACCCGTGAATGACGTCAGAGTAATCAGTTGTAAACAAAGCTCACATCGTGGAACACGTTCACAGTGCCGTGCATAACAGCAGAACCAAAGGACATCGACACGATGCAGACTTCAGACACATGCATGACGGAAGAAAAAGCAGTGTGATCTTAGCTATTTATATGATTTTTAAGTAATTATTAAATCAATTCAAATTTGAAAATTTACTGTGTGATGAAACACCTGGGGCGACGAAGTTGGTCTGGTGTAAGCGGTACGAAACAAAAAACCCACGATACTTCCTGTCGTTTCTTGGTCTGGGAACTTGAATAAAAAGCTATTATGTTCTGATTCTCCTTGTGGGTACGGTAGCCAATGGTGCAGCCGTCGACGATACAGCGCATTTTATCGTAATTTTGAAGGCACCAAATCAAGAAAAATTATGCCATATGATACAACACGTCGACCATAGGCCCTATACGAGGAAATCAACGTATACGTATGCAGAAAACTGGGCCACGCGCAAGTCCGTTCCACGATGATGATCATGACGGCGTTATCGCGTACTTGTTATCGGAACGTCATACGCGGGTCATCGCTGCCAGCGCGATATCCACTTTCGTTTTGGAATTTCCTTTGAAGCTTGTCCAAAACGCATGATATTATGCCCAATTTTTATCAAATATTACCGGTTTCTCAATTACGGCTTCATGCAGATTTACATTGATACCAATACATACATGAATGAAACAATTATTCTGGTGCGTTTTATAAGTTGTTTAAAGCAGTCCATGGACCTTTAAATAAACTGGGTTACACATAGAAGTGCTTTTGATTAAAGCACTTCTTTAGAAAATGATGTTTGCATCACACAGTTTTCTTGAACACAATTTTGCCAACTTACCAATTACATGGAATGACTGACTGAATCGGGCTGTCACAATCGTCCAGGGAAGGAATACTTCCCTTCCTCCTCTATTTTCACTGGCACCAACATGACTCCGTTAAATAAACGAACGTAAATAAAGTTTTAAAAAACACGGACGAAAAAAAAAAAAACATGGACAAATGAACGAAAAATGACAGGTATAGAACGTACAAATGGTGGTGCTTCTTATTTATTTCAAAGCAGGGTACACGTGCTAAAACAAATAATGACACAAGAATTTGCAAATATCAATGGTATTATCTAAAGGTAAAGTATTTTCAATCTATATTTATGAAAAACCTTCGAAAAAAATTGACAGGTAAATTTCCTATATCATTTATTTGAAACATGCTAAATATTTAGCGCGTTACCCAGTGCAATGTAGAAATTCCCATTTCAACATATTCTAGCCTTTACTACAGGCTGGTGTAAGTGTAAACTTCGTAAATTGACGTGGTTGAATATTTTGCAGCCTGTCGGAGAGAGACTAAAACCTAGTCTCGAGTCAATGCGCACGTGTTGTTAGATATCCATTAAATCATAGTTCACGCATCATTTGCAAGACTACCTAGTCAATCGATCAACGGTGGTTTAAATAAAAACACACACGGAAGTAGTAAGGAGCCGGGAACCAACTTAAATTGGTTATTGATCTTAGAAAATGTACGTTTTCCGATTCTTCTACCCCCTGTCATCGTAACAGTTCGTAAATGTCATCATTCGTAGATCACGTTAAAACAATTGTTTTTGTCTTAAAACAGTTGGAAATTTGAAAATGAATTATGTGGAAATAAGAATTATTTGATCGGCTTTCGTTCTACCGGAGCCGGGGAACGGGAAATCAACTTTCATTAGCCAAAAAAAAAAAAAAAAAAAAAAAAATAATAGCTTGCTTTTGATAGGATGTTTGGGAGGTACAGCCAGTACTCTGGCCAGATAATAATATAAGATTTTTTTTTGGGGGGGTTAGTTGAAAATGGGGCATGGAGATGTACAGCTGAAAAGGATAATCATCTTTCAGCCCTTTTGATATAATGATCATCCCGTTTTCTTGAAAATTGTAAAGAAGGGTTGAATGTTTGTTGCAAGTGGTATTTTCCAATGGGTCAATCAGGTATGAAGAAGTGCATGCAAACCACCAATGTTAAAAATGAGTGCTGCCTAGAATGACTCAAAATACAGTTTGACAGTTTTTTCTCCATCTTTTGGGGCTTCGCCCCCAAAATCTTCCACCAAAGCAGGATTTGCACTAAGTCGGCCTCCAGAGTCATGCTATTTTGTGCCCCTTTTCTTCAAAAATCCTCTGATCTAGGAACTATTCATAATTCACAAGATGTTACTAATCTAGTCCTACACAGCCCGTCTCCAAAACCAAGCATCAATGATGCAGTAGCCTATTAATTCTGATTCCATTCAAAGACAACAACATCCTTAAGTACCTTTTCTATATTTATTTACAATCGAAAATTACACATTAATACGAATTCTTGTTTATGATCATACATCAAACCTGGAATGGGGATGTTGCGGGGAGCCCATGCTGGCATCACATGACATTATTGAAGGTGAAATGTCCCAAAACCGGTGAATTGTGGGATGAACTCAATACACTGCTAAACGACCTCTCACAATACCTGTTGATCATTATAAACACCTCTCAATTGAATACATTTTCCTCTAAAATGTGTTGATTCCACAAAGTACTTTAGATGCTGATGTGGCCTACTAATTTATTTAATCTTTTTTATTTTTGTGTTCAAAATCTGTTTCTGTTATCTTTTAATTTCTGTTAACACTTCAAAGAGTACATGCCTGGCCCAAGTTTTGGTTTTCAAAAACATCACACAATTGCAATACAACTTTTCCAATATCAAGTTTAAAATAAAATATGGTATTAGAATTATGTTTCTTATTTTGATATGACATAACACTTAGTGTGAAAACAAAGACTATTTATAGTGTCTTTAAACACTATATTTACTTTGGCCACTTAAATAATAACTAATTTCACAAGAAGAGTCTTCAAAAAGGACCATTTGCCCCTAATGAATCTGCTCCCTAAATTAGGCTTGATTTTGCATATAGCCTTAAACACTTTACAATAGGGTACAAATCAAAGATCTAGAACCTCTTTGAATATTCCATCATACGTACTTCATTAAAATTACTACATAAGTTCCATGATGAGATAATGGTTTCACAGTTTTTTAATTACATAAAATTCTCTATTAGGCCAACAAGTTTATGTTTTTCAGCTAGTCTTTTTCCAAGGCTAACTTAAAGGGGTACTTCTTTTTGTTCTTACTGGTATTTATTTATAAACATGCTATTTGAAAGTCATAATCACATGAACGCACACTTACAACAATTGGCTTTCGTGATCCACCCCTCATCCCCTTGACTTTACCTAAAGGAGTTGAAGATTTTTACATCATCTGACCCGCTAGCCTAATGTTGCCTAATCCTACTTGCAAATCTATCTACTCTGGAAGAAATTAGCCAGTTTTGTATTTTCTGTCCGTAAAAGGACAGAATTATAACGCAGTGACCTATGGCCTCAGTGGCACGTGATATCACCGATTGTTAATAACATTCAAACCGCCTCATCAAAATCAACTCGGGATATCTAATACCCATAAACAAAAATGATGTTTTAGAGAACAAAATGCACCTTTAATTGATTTGAAGTGGCCCCTGCATTACCTGAAATGTCCCTTACTGCCTGTTAACTATTCAAATGTCACTTTAAATTGTCAGAAAAGGGCGTTCCTTTTTTTAAAGCGGGTGTTTTTTACATCTTTATAATGCAGACCAAGTTTAATTCACCCGGAACTTACCAGCCCAAAAATTTTATTTTTTATGTGTATCATTGCAATAGTATGGTTACTTCATTGTCATACGTAATTTAACAATTATTATTATGTGAACCCCACATTAATCTGGCTTTGTATTTTTTTTAATAATTTTACTTGACAATTACTTGTACACTTTATGACATTAGCAGTGTATTAAGGTACTGTTTAACTTACCCGAAACCACAGATACGGGCAAATTTTAATGGCAATGGAACTTTTAAAAAATCAATATTGTGTTTATTGAAAACCTGTTTCTTTGCTTTTTCAAACTTCCAAGGAACAGCAAATAATTTTGCTGGTTTAATATTTTAAGTCTTCGAGATTTCACTCGGTAGACATCCTCCATGTGGCCCTGCATACAGGGAGTTTGTCATCTGTGTGGAGATCTTTTTACACACACTTATGGAGAGTAATTCATAAATTCTTCATCTCTTAATTTGTTCCCTTACTTAAAGGCAATATTAGCAATTTTTTTTGAAGAGCGCCCCCAATTTTTCAAAATTTGGAGATTTTTACACGGTTTCATTGGTACTGCTAGTAAACTATACTTGTGAATGTTTAAGCTCGCAAATGTCTATGTGTCACAAACGAAGGAAATTTGTATTTTCTAGAATAATTTATTATCGGGGATCCCCGATAATAATACAACGGATGCTGGAAACGGCCTTCCAAGGTGAAATGGCCGGGAAATAGCGCCATGTACGTTGTCTACGCTCATCCATGAGTTTGTTTTTAAATAGTTCAGGCAAGCCAATTTAGAGGTTATTTCCGAGGTGGCACTATGACGGGCATAAACGTACCATTTCCAGCGCTGCCTTTTAGTCCAAGCTGGGATCGCAATTCTAATTACAATCGCTTATTTTGTGATAAATACGCATTTTTTAGCATGATCGTCGCAGGTATAGTTTCTAACAATTACCCAACGTAACTTTTCAAAATATCAAATTTGAAAATTGGGGGCGCTCTCAAAAAATGTCTAATATTGCTTTAACACCCGGGGGGGGGGTGTTCTCTCCCTTTGTGTTTGGGTAGGGACGTGCCTCCACTGCCATGCTGGCAAAAGTAGGACCCATAGCATACCATTTTATGCCAAAAAAGGGACCCTCGCTATACCATAGATGCCAATTTTAGGCCAATTTAACCGATGTCATGGTACATCCCTGTTGGTCATTTGTGTGAGAATCCCCCCCCCACTTAACCTGTAGTTCCACTTTCAATAACTTTATTGTCTAATGTCAAAATTTGTGTCGTAATCACTGCTTTAGTTCAGTGATATATCACTGAACTAAATTATTCTGAAGTCCATGGTCCAACCTCTGTGGCAGCAATTTACCTAACCAAGGACAATCTCCTGTGTTTTTTTCAACTGTCAACATATAACTTGTGGTGTTGATAACAGAGTAAATTGTAAAATGTCAACGTATACAAATTACTAAATACCTATCCATATACTCGACGACTATACAACGCTTTCAACCATCGACACTTCAAATTGGGCTTTTTACCCCACTTATATAATACCAGACTAGGATTTAACACT
>JAMKCH010019208.1:0-61068 GCA_023653785.1 Ophioderma brevispina | reverse complement strand
GGAAAAATAAACACCCTTACTAGAATTAATATACATGTATGTGTGATTTAGCTTAATTTCAATTAAACAAAATTTCATTAAAAATCCAAACCATTAAATGGGGTTAAAAAAGTGGAAAAAGGGAGGAACATGGACGTGCGCCCGAGAAGGGTATCATTTTTCAGCCGTTTTGGTATATGAAACGACCTTTTCTGGGACAATTGGTACAAGAAAGGGTTGCATTTCTGTTGCAAGTGAAATTTGAAAGTGGTCAATTGGTTGACAAGAATGCTTAAAACCACCTATGTGAAAAATAGTTCTGCCATAATGGCTCAAAATGCAGTTTTAAGAGGTTGTTTTGTTTCTTTGCTTCTGAGAAAAAACCTCTACCAAAGCAGGAAAAGGATGGGTAGCAAATCTGTCATTTTTGGTATATTTTTGGGGTAGTGGTTCCAAACACCCGGCCACACATCCGTACCCAAACCAAAAGTGAGAACCCCCTTCCCGGGTTAGAATCGCAGTTGACAACCTCACTCAATCAAAAAACTCCACAGATCCATTATTTTGATTTTAAAAGGTGCTGTTCCGATTTATGTCTATGTGTTCTCTACTTGATATAAGAGCCCTGGAAACTTAAACATATGCCCCATCAAGTACCATGGGAAACACACTTGTGGTTTTGATGGAGAAGCAAAATGCGACATTGCAAGCTCATTCAAACATGTGCTAATATTGATGGTAACCATAAATGGCAGTTTTTTGTTTATATCTTGGCAATTACATGTAGGTAGATTGAGGGCTCAAATTTCAGGAAGACATGAGAAAATGCAGCCTTTCATCTGATTTTTAAAATACTACTTCCGGGGAAAAAGGGGGTCCAAAGGACGATCGGAACATGCACCTTTAATGTAGGAGTCATTAGCTGAACCCTGATTTGCATTACTGCACTTAACCAATAATCATGCGTGAAATTGGACTGTAACTCACAGTACAGGGATCAAATTGCTAGCATTAATCCATTCAAATCAATGATTAATCAGTGCTGGTCTCAACATGTTTTGCTACAAGCAATTGGACTCTAGTAAAATTTCACAACTTCCACTTCTCATCAAAGGTGTCTTAAAGGCACACAAGATTTTCTGAGGAGAAAATTCTTTAAATTTGCACTTATTGATTATAATACCGACCAAGAGGGTTTCAAAGGTTATTGGATAACCAAATCTACCAAAAAAACGTTGGCAACGTAAAAAACCACCAAGTTTTAACAAGAGTACGAGCCATATAAAGTTAATAAATCTAAAGATAGCACCAAGTATACTCAAGTGCGTCTGCCCCATTGGCAACTTGGTCCCATTTCTCTTTTGCGAATTCATTGTTGAGAAGTTCCATATTTCATTAAAGGAACCATCATCATTAGACCCAATTGTTGATTTAAATAATTCCAACTGCACTTGTTCTGTCTTGTTTAAGGTTATATGGCAGTGATTTTGAAAATTTAAAGTACTCCTATTTCGTGTGTAAAGGCCGTCTTGTGCTGACTTGAATACTTTTCAAGTTGATATGCTTAGGTCGTTTGTTTGTGCTGATTTTAGTGTTGGAGATTGGTCTTATTTCAATGATTCAGAGACCTCTCTCTCTCTCTCTGGTAGGAAGAAGAGTAATAAAGACGAAAGGAAGGTCCCGCTGCTTGGTTGCCTCACAAGGAAGCGCAAACTGTTTGAATCGGTATACATCAGCGCCTCTAGCATGAAATCTTATAAAGTTATATTTAGGGCTGTATGGAGGTTGAGAGTGGGAAAGGGGCATTTTTCTTCTGCATTGTAGAAGAAATGGGACCCAAGTTTGCCAATGGGGGCGACGCCCTTGAGTATCCTTGGTGCTATCTTTAGATTTATTAACTTTCTATGGCTCGTTACTCTTTTAAAAACTTGGTGGTTTTTTACGTTGCCACGTTTTTTTTTTGGTAGATTTCTTTATTTTGTGACATTAAAATAGCTGTGCAAGTAGACAGGTGGTCAATTGGCCAAGGAAAAGCCTGTTTCTGCGACGATTTATACACTTCAGTTGAGTGCGTGTGGTGTGTGTTATACACACGCCATTGTATGTTGTATCGCTGTGGACCTAGACCGTGAGGTGTTATTTAAACTCTTAAGTAAAGCAAAGTTTTGGTTTACGGAAGGATGAACACTGTGTGTATATGTATTGATCACACTGGCTGAATATATTTATGCTCACACTTGGTGAATATATTATTAATCTCTAAGTAGTTAACATTTCAGTTATTGAACCACTGTTTATAATAAAGTATTCAAACGTCAATTGATTTTTTCTCGGTATATTCGGTAATTGTGTGGTTGTTCTGTTGCTTTTAACATTGATAATAAAATTATGATGAGCGTGAAAGTCCAATGGGCTAGTCAAAATTGGTTATATATTATACTTATATACTTAACACTTAAGTGACCAAGGGGTTTCACTCCGGTTGGTGCACAAGGGGGGGGGGTTCCAGGGGAACCCCCCCCCCCTAGGAAAACCAAAACTTTTTTTCCCGAGGGAATTTTTGCACGAAATTTATACACACAAGTGAAGGGTCATAAGACAAACCCCAAATCAGCAATAAAAATGAGTTTGTTATTTGGTGAATTAGGGGAAACATGTTTTCAAAACACCCCGGCGAAAATGGGCAAAAAGACGGAAAATTCAAATGAGCCTTGTGCTTACATAAACATTTTAAAAACTTATTTTATGTTGATATCTATTCTAGAGACCCAATTACTATATTTAACACAAACCAGCAGTTTTAGGGAATCCTGTATTTTTTTCGGGTGTTGCAAAATACACGTCATTTTCCAATAGAGTTGTTATACAGTAACGGTTTGGCAACGTACATGATGAAATTGTTGTTTTCAGCACATAAAGGGTTAATTATTTTTAATGTACTAATATTGTTTACTTACATTATGTGTGAACTTATATCAGCAAAAAAAAATTGCTTTGGTTCTCAGGTTCTTATTCTTATTTTTAAAATTTCTCAAATGGGAATTTCCGTTAGTGCCAAGGGGGGGGGGGTTCCATGGGACCCCCACTAATTAGCTAATTAACGGCTTGGCCGATTTTTAATTATTTTGGTATGACAAGAAGCGCATGTACAATCAGGACAATACAAAATTTCGGCGCAAAATCGCACGCGTAAGCGGCCAGCGCGGAAAAACAAATTTTGGGCCATAGGAACCCCCCCCCTTGGTCACTTAAGATGTTAAAACGTTCAGTGCTTTTTTGACATTTTTATCTCCTTCAGTTATTGAGATATTCAGATTGTAAGGTTTGCAATTTTAGGCCTTTTTCACAAAAAATAGAATTAAAAAGGCCATAAAATTGTGGAAAAGTATTGTTAGTTCCTTTTTGGTATATACACGGTTATTTTACGGTTCTAAAAGAAAAGAATGAGTTAACGTTTTGCATTCAGGAAGACGATTTACCAAGAGACCACCGGTCAATTATATTGCCATTACAACTACGGAAACCACCTGTTAATTTCTAAGCTTATAATTCTATAAAGATGCCATTCAGTATCACTCCGAAACCTTTAAACTGGTAAAAACTCTTGGAAAACAGCGTAAAAGAACCCAGAAGAAGCATCCTTGTACAACCTACATAACCAAATTAAAGAGAAGGACCACCGAATTTATACTAGCATAATGCCGAAAGAGGTGGGCCACCACCGGACTCGAACTGAAAACAGCCGACTATCAAAAGTAAAAATCAAGAAATGCTATCGCTACACCGCTGCCCGCCCCGAGGACCTTACAGAACAAGACTTGATTGTTGGATATAATGCTAGTACGTGATGGACAGTAAATGAACAAAAGAATCGTTAGGCACTTGAATTTTCTTTGCCATGGAAGTCAATATTTTCAACGTTAGCAGTTAAAGCCACATCATGATGATAAAATAAATGATGCACATAAATATTCGCAATATTCATTTCGTAATAAAGACTGTAGGTCGTGAGACCGGTTTTGAAGTTCCTATTTGACACTAATTATCGTTACAAATAACCTTTGAAAACATTTCTAAATCGTCGTTTCCCTTTTCTCATATCTTCATCTTGCGTAGAATGTGTCAACATAATCACATGTAGATTTGTTTGCGTGAACGACTTCTCGCATACTTTTTCTCGAATTATTGGACATTGCTCGTTTTCTGATAAGTTTCACTGGTTTCTTACATGTTTTCGCTTCGAAATATTTTAAATAACTTGATTATTTTACAAATTGTTTTTTTTTTTTTCTGGTCTCATTGGCCGTCCTAAGTAAACAGCTTTTGAATATATTTTTAAAAATCCCATTGTTATTTTGATGAAGATGCCTGTAATGTAAAATCAATGCCCTAAAAAAACTCTGATGTTGTCGTGAGCTGAAAATAAACTGAATACTGCGAAATACATATAAGAAAGATTGTAAAGTTTGAACTATAGATGAAATACTTCCCATTCCAAACTTCAATGGCCAAGGTGGACCGTAAGTAAGAAAATGATCTTAATCTCGTGTAATGTTAATGGCTGAAAGTCGTGGGCTACCGCGGACGCGAACCGACAACAAGCGACTATCCAAAAGTAAAATCAATAGCCAACGATTAGACCGCTCGGCCACGAAGGCAGCTTATAACAAATACACGAATTGTGGATATGAAATTGGTTTTTTTTTAAGGGTAAGTGATGGTTCAGTAGTGTTGTTGAACAAAAGAATCCGTTAAACGTCCTTTCTTTGCATAGAGTGAATTATCTCAATATTTGCACTAAAAGGCACATCATGAGGATAATAGAAATTATATATTAAGTTTGGCTACTATCCATTTTCGTAATAAAAAGGGCTGTAGGTCTGTGAGGACCACTTTTAAGAGTTTCGCACTTTCCAATAATTAATCATTATAAGTGGGACCGCTTGAAAGTACTTCTAAATAATCGTTCCGTTTTCTTTTTCAGGCTGTTACACATTAAGGTCCAATTATATTTTGGGGGTTGAAAACATGCTCTGGTTGTGTATTGCGAGCGGTTAAGTGATCTTGATGATATGCCACCTAGTGCTGATTTTCGTCAAACGCGCGTCAAACAAAGGGAAGTTTGGTTCTGTTAATTTACTCCCGGTGTGTGTCGTTTGTATCTGGTGTTTTACGTTTTTTGGCTGTGTTTGGTGTTCTTTTTAGTTGTTATTTTTAAAAACTTGGTGGACACACTACCGTGTGCCTTAATAGAAAAGAAAAGAGACAGTCTGCTATTCTAATTGGCCCCATGAGAAGATGATTGATTTTTCTGTCAGCAATACGAAATACTTCAAATAATTTTGTTCAACTTCAAATTTCACAGGTGTGATTAAAGGTGGGTGATGCGATCGACAACCTTGTCCCCCTCGATTAGTTAAATTAGTTAAATCCTTCCACGCCGAATGGCGCATAAGGCGGTGCCTATCTCCGTTTCCGTAACCCGAGGCTATAGGGTTAGTCTTCTGGGTGCTCCATGTGCTTAACTCCCCACTCCATCATTCTTTTAAATGAACAAGAAGACAGAACCTACATTTAAAAGTCTTTGGTATGAAGGCCGGGTTCGAACCAGCGACCTCCGACTGTGGGCGGACACTCTAACCACTAAGGCCAACATGTCCCCTCGTACTCCACAAAAATTGAGATTTGGGTGGTATCAGAAGAAAGTTCATATTTTCCATTACCCAAAGAAAATTTACGGTCCAGGAACTCCTTTGTATTATTCCTTTTGAATTATGAACAAAAACTTCCATGTGGTCCGCCACATTAATTAACAAACGCTGTCTGTGAACCAATTAACATAGTACTATTTTTTGCTTGTACTATTGAAATGACTGGTGAGTGAAATCAAAAATGGTAATCAGATGTTTTTGGTTATACGTGTTCATGCGAAGGAAAACCACATGGAAAAATCAAACCATGATCGGGTCATCCACCTTAATAAATTTGCTATGCTAAATTGTCAGCTAACAATATATGATTAAAAAACTTTAAAAAGGGCGTTAAAAAACAAATTCTTATTTAATAATTTGAAGAAAAAATTCAGAAAAGAAGGTCTGTTTTTTAAATTCTAGAACATGCATGGTAATAATGGGCCGGGTAATGCGGTCAAATCTGAGGGATGGAAAGATCACCGCTGGACTCCATTCAATAGCGATGGAGAATTATGATAATTGGCTGGCTAATTCTATGCCGTGCCTTAGAATCGGCTTGAGGAAATGCACACTACACATGGTACGGTAGGAGTTAAAACTCTAAGGAGTAAAAATATCAAACCAAAGACCTTGGAAAAGATATAAAGGTGCATGAATTCATGATTCTAGCTCCTTCTGGTTTATTTGTAGTTTATTGGAATCCTTGATAAAAGGTTTGTTTCCCAAAATTTCATTGATTCATTTGACAGTTACATTAGAAAATTACAACAATGTCCCCACCACTGTACTGTCATTTCTGTTCTTCATGTCCATTTATGGGAAAAAAATGCCCAATTTTTTGCAAAGACGATCACATTTGCATATCAGATAAGGTACACTGTATACTAAGGCTAGTTCAGATGGTATAAAAATTCCTTTTTAGGGGGCCAAGTGGAAGGCCATATATCATGAAATAAATGCTGCTTAAAAAGTAAATTATCAACACAATCCTTTTTCATATTGACTTTGAAGTTAAAAGTGACAAATTAAATGTTGCACAGATAACCCTATCCGGATGCCAATATTGTGTGACCTACCAGTGAGTAAAAATCTTTATGCAAATTAATGTAATCAAGCTTGTCACGTTGGATTTTATGATCATCATTAAGGCAGTGAATTAGATTCAGTAGTACCGGTAGATTTAGAACAGGACATAGTACTGCAATTTTTGTCCCTTTTTGGTGTACATGCATTAAAATATTTGTGAAATATTTATGCGTCTAGGTTCGCATGGATGACCAGGCAACAAATGACGGCAACAAATAGCGAACTGTAATCTATAATTAACAAAATTGAGGTAGGACAGGGACTCTTGTGAGTCCCTGGGCATATATCGAGTGTCGTTAGTTTCATCCTGACAGCTACGTAATGCTAGATATGGTTATTTATTTTCAGCAAACATAGCAATAGATATGTTCAAAGAGAGAGTTTTTTAATCCGAATGAAATTTGACAAGATAAATACTCCATTCACCCTGTTTTGATTTAAAGTTTTACATTAGTCAAAAAAATAATAAATCATAATAAATTGGAACAAGTAAAGAATTGATTTTATTTGCAGAAAATATGGTGTTGTAATCAATATGCCAGCAGTTTGCAATTTTCATGAGCAATGTTTGCTCAGTCGCAAAAGCTTTCATTTTGGGTGCATTAGGGCATATTATATTGATATCAAAACGGCATTTGTCTTGTTTGTATAGACAGCTTTGAATTTGAATTATTCAGTGAATCCATCAAATATAGATTTAGAGGCAGATATTTTTTTACAAAATGACTTGGTACTGTAAAAAGGTGCTTGTTTTACAGTTCATTATTAACATATGTTATTTATGAACTAATTACTAGCTTGATTTTTTCTTTCCCAAATGTGTTTTCTTTCTTCTTTCCTCTTCATTATCTTTATTTTTTTCTCAGCCTCTTTTCTCTTTTTCCTTTTTATTTAATTTGATGGTGTACTAAGGCATAACCCATTTTTTTGGGGATGGGGGTAGAGATTTGAGGAGGAAATGTTGTGAGTCACAGGAGTAACTTGACATATTCACCAGCGATAGAGAGCAATGAACGCAGTGGCATACCGACCAGGGGGGAACGTTTGCCCCCTTTGCTCGAAAAAAGCTGGATGATATTGGGGGCCAAAATAATTAATTTTCTTCGGGGAATTTCGACCAATTTCAGCCAAATTTGGGTGCAAAATAAAAGTAAATTTCGTCAATTTCTGCATTCTACCCGTGCATTTCATCACCTTTGGACGGAGAGCAAATCAGGAGACGACTTATGTATTCCTACCTCTGGCGGGACGACTTGGGTATTTTTGCCCCGCGGCGGAATGCCGTGGAAATTTTTCCTCCCCTGAATCGACTGCCTCGGTACGCCCTGGAGAGAAACATGAACTTTTAAATGGAGAATTTCATAAAGGTATGAGAATTTTTTGGAATGAGCAAAGGGGAATTCCAGAAGGTTTTGTCCCAACAAGTTGAATTCCTCTGCTCCCTGCCTTTTATACACAAATGGCGCTCCCTTAAAACAAAAACAGAAACAAAAACAAAACAAAAAACAACAGAACAAAAGACAAGTGCCCAGTACAAAATAAATCCACCTGTAGTTTAGAAGCAACCTGTGCAGGTGTTTATAATTTCAAATTTTGAACATTATATTGACTGAAACCTCACGGCATATAGAGCAGTAAAGCGATGACGGTGTCTGTAGATGCGATCACACTCTAGCATAAAGTAAATGCGGTTGTTTAGTGAAGCACTTGATGTGTGAAGGACTATGGGAAGTCAATCAAACGCGATTGGAAAATCATCGACTCTCTGGCATCTGTCAAAAATTATTTTTTTTAACTTTTTATTTTTTTTTCAATTTTTTGTCAGATTTAGATATTGTGTCGTACCTGGACTTGATATTTGTTTATCCTAGCTCCACCATAGTCTGTACATATGTTATATTGTACATACATCTACGCTTGTTTACAATTAGTTTCAAGAGTTGAAACTGATTAATTGAAATATTAGACCTCTTACGTATTGAGGAGCAGGTTCTATTTGATAGAGCAAATGTGTCTATAAGAAGTGCAGACTTGTGTGCTTGTAAATAAAAACCATGAGGCCTGTCTGCCTTGATTTCAAAGATCTATGCTTAAACAAACACCGTAAAGAACAAGCTAGGACACACAAGGGAAACTGAGAGCAATAATTGAGGTGAAGAAAGTGAATAGGAATGGTAGAATTAGAACATTAGAAGAGATGGAATCATGTTCTTATATTAATGTCCTAATATTTAAGGAGTGAGGGAAAAGCTTCTATATTAAGCTTACTCCATCCCATGTCTTAATATGTGCCTACCAATTAAAATTTTTAAACAAAATGGTCATCTTTTACCAGTCCAGATAAGCTGTAAATTTCACTTACTTATAAGAAAACTGTAATTGGTGTGGATTGGAAAATTGGTATTAATTAAAGTTAATGACTTAAAGCTGACTCAGAATTTTGAAATAGAATATTTTTGTGTACATAAATCAGCAATTAAAAATAGTCTCAATTAGAACTAAAAATCTCACCTAAAAATACTCAATTCCACAGTTAGAACAAATGCGAGTTTTCGTTTTTCATGCAGTACACAATTATATGTACAGTAACCAGTACCCATAGGGTGTTTTGAATCATCCCATGATGCTTTGCACGTGCCTATACTGCACGTACTAAACGCCTGTCAGTACTTAGGGATAAAAGTGTCCAAAAGTTTCAGAACAACAGGACATTTTTCATGATCATGCAAACGATTCCCTAAGTCTAACGCTTTGTAGGGTAAAATGAGCGTAAAGTCAGGGTTTTTATGTTTTACATTAGGATTTTTGTTGGATCACATACCTCTTACTTGATGTGAAATTTCCCACAACTGGTGCATTGTGGGATTGACCTCAATCCAACCCCTGACCAGTATCCATAGGATACTCTGTAGAACAGAATTTCCGATCCGGAATTTTTAAACTAAGTTGTGATTTTTATATATGAAGGACTCCGATTTGAGCTAGTTATTTCACACATTGATTATTATTTGGACAAGTCCTTTATGTAATATGCAAAAAACGCTATGTCTTTGAAAATTGGAGGCGCCCTCCCCGGGAACTCTCTGAGTCGGCCTTTATGATCCTAACTTAAAGGTGACTCAGAGATTTTTGAAAAATACTTTTTGTGTGTATTTATTGAAAGTAGTCAACTAGAACTAAAGAATAGGTAACTGAAATGCCCCATTCCAAAGTTTGAGATCTATCAGATTTTTTGTTTCCATGCAGTACATTTATATGTGTAGAAAACAGTGCCATAGGATACTGTGTATAACAAATTTCCAAATTTCCGGATCCGGAATTTTTAACAAGTTGGGATTTTCTATATGAAGGACTTTGATTTGAGCTTAGCTATTTTTACCATGATAAGTATAATGGACAAGCATATGAGTATAGGCAAACACAATTTGTTGAAAATTGAGGCGCCCTCCTCGGGAACTCCTGAGTCAGCTTAATGAGCTAGACATGTACATGGCGCTATTTCATGGCTATTTTTTGGGGGGTGAAGATATTTCTCACGGCCATTGAAACTATTCTTGGGATCCGTTATTAATTCTAAATTCTAATACAAAATTCCTTCTTACATGTTTCGACATAAAAGAAGTTGAGATTACCATTCACAGGCACTTTTTCCTGCTACATGTTTTGGGTAATCGATATTTTTCACACGGCTGTTGAAATATTTATCAGGATAGAAATAATTATTCTAAGCACAAAATTCCTTCTTGCATGTATGCGACATATAGAGAAGATTCACCATTCACAGGTATGGTTTACTACTAGCCAGTTACCGATCAGCTGTGCAAAAAAGCTCAAAAATTTCAAAAATTTATGGTGCCCTCTTCAAGAAATGTGCTGTTATGTGAGGGGGTTAATATGTCAAGATTTGGTTGATGCCTGCATAAATAACCACCATTTTCTCAATCAGTTTTGCTTTACTGCATTCTTTTTACAAAGATACCTGTTGTTACCACCATTCTAATCCTTCACAATCATTTTTTGTAAACCGCATTAATTATTTTCGAACCCCGGAGTCCATAATAAAGTGTGTGCTAAAGAACTCATGCTCTACTGAGTATTTTTTTTTTAAACACCATAACACTCTTGACAAGAAGTTTTTTTACCGCAGTGCAATACATGTCACAGCAAAATACATTTATAATGAATCGCGTTCGTCAAAATACAACATGTCGAATAGGTGTAACATTGTCGCCATCTGCTGATGTTCCGTAGGTTTTCAAACAACATGCTATTGTGCTGATAACACTATCACCGTATATCACGGTTGCTGTGTGTATGCCTAGTTAGTAGAGAGGCAAATTTGGAGTGGTTTTCAATTCAACTGCTTTGAAAAACGCGATGATGTGAAACTCAATGTGTTGGGAGGATGTGCTCGGGGAATCGGGGAACGATTTGGATTTGGGAACATGAAGTGGATGCTGTTAACCGATATTCAAGGAAAATGAGAAATGCATTTAATTGCAATAATTTTGTGCTGAATTTTTTTTCAACCTCCCTAAAATGTTTGAGAATTTGGCTAACTCTATATGTTGCATAGAACAAGTGAAACAGATTTTCAAGCTGTGTGTGTGTATGTGTATGGTCATGGAGTTATTTCATTTTTGGCTAAAAATCAGCTGATGGTTACATTTAATCACTTAAAAAGTGAAATCCACAAATTCCAAATCTGTCAGGCAGGAGGCCCCATAGAGCTTTAAAGGTGTAACCAAGAGATTTCAAATACGGTGTCCCATACAAAAATTAAAAAAATCTGATTTTTGCACTGGTGTAACAGCTTTCTATCAACAAATCCCATCTGAAATATTAAGCTGCCAACTGTTTCTTTGGGTTACAAAATGTGAAATTTCTAATTTCCTATAGGACACATATTAAATTAAGGCTTTGTTTTCCTATTGAAAATATAAGCATCCAATCACCTTTGTTTTTTCATTTTAATTTTATTTCGGTAGCCAAATAAAAGGTAAGTGATCTATTGCATGTCAATCTATATTAAATCAACTCCATAGCACAGAAAATATGGATTGACTGAAACCCGTCGTTTCAACCTTAATTTTTTTGGCTAGGCTTGTGTCTTATAATAGTTTGTCCCTACAACTGACCTTTCAAGAGGTGAATGCATTGTTAATTTGTTATATAACACCATCTTTTCAAAGCCCGGTTTTGAGTTGTACCTGCAAATGACTGTGCAAAGGGGGGTCATTACTCTAATATACACATTTATTGAGCCATAACAAAATATAACAACAGGTATTTGCAATTTTGGCAAAAATCTTTGACGATGGCCATATGTCCCCATCCTGAAATGGGAGCATCCAACAAGCAATATTGCCAGATGAACTTTCTAATGGCCAAAGACTTATACTCGGATTATAATTTACATCATCCATATATTTTAACTCAACGTATTCATAGTCGAGCGCGAAGCGAAGCTCTTATAGACCAACGCGTATTACATATTGACAGCTATTAAAAATCTATAGTCTGACAGGTTTAAAAAATTCCGACCCTCATTTGATCCCCCCCCTTTTCGTTCTTACCAAAATTAACTCCTACGGAGTTTATTAATCGATCGGGAACTAACAGGAATTCGCCATTGTAATATTTGAGTTCATTTGTAGTCCGATATTAAACAGTAATTTGTTTTATTTTCCATATACTATTTGCGCGATCCCCGAAATGCATCTCATTCGTCCCCATTTCCATCCGGGAACTTGTAACAGAGGGTCATGTTTAACAAACTAATTTTGTTATTTCGTTCGTTCGCGTCGCCGATCAGTGCCTAAAATTACAATACAAGTCCTTTTCAACGTGACGTTATCTTACAAAAATGTAGAATTCTAAGGACCAAAAAACATCGAGCACTGGTGTTGAAATCACGACAAAACGTGATATTTTCGATCGTAACTGTGCCCTACTTGTCACTACGACGATACACAAACTATAGTGCAACGTCACAGATAGGGTAAGTTTTCTGGTATAAATCGTTACGCTCCTAACCGTATATTTTTAGAGCCGCTTGAGGCTGGTATAACTTCCCGGATGGAAATGGCACCGAATGAGATGCTTCGGGGATCGCGCAAATATCCAGTCTGTTGGATATTTTGTATTTCCTCGCAAATTTTATTTTTATGTAATTGTTTTTCTAACATTCAACCTATGATAATGTTGGCTGATATTTTAAAAATCAATCGCTTGATAATTAAATAGATAATAAAAAATATTTTAAAAGAAAATAATAAACTAATTTCCTGATACGAATGGCTCCTTATAATTCGTAATTTCTTCCGGGGAGGGCGGCCAAGAATCCTAATTTTAGATGTTTGTCAATTGTTTATAAAACACGTAAAGGAGATTGGCAAGCAAACATTTTTTTTTTGATGACAGCTGTCTCAAGTAGAAAGAATAATACCAACGACTTAAACCAGGGGTCCGGACACGTCTGCTGGTTTGGGGCATTCTCAAACTGACTTCGCTTACAAACAACAGTAATGCATTCTAAGCACCTAATTTGCAAAATTAATTAGCATATTTGACCTATTATTCTGATTTTCATTGACACTTTATGTGAACACAATATCTGGAGACTGTAAGTCACACGGGCTGACTTGAGGGATGCGAGGTTACTGATTCTCGAACTGATTAGATATACAACAGTTACTTGTTCCTGGGTTATAGGACATGTCCTGGGTAACAAACATTGTCCTGGGGGTATGGGACTTGTCCTGGGGATATGGGACATTGTCCTGGAGTATGGGACTGTCCCTGGGGTATGGGACATGGTCCTGGGTAAGGGGACATTTCTGGGGTATGGTACATTGTCCTGGAGTATGGAACATTGTCCCGGGGTTGGGACATTGGTTTCTGGGGGTATGGGACATTGGCCTGGAGTATAGAAAATTGTCCGGGGTAGGGACTTGTCCTGTTTATGGACATTGGTCCTGGGGGTATGGGACCATGTGTCTGGTGGATATGGGACATTGTCTGGAGGTAATGGGGACTTGTCCTAGAGGTAGGGACAGGGGACATTGTCCTGGGGGATGGGACATTGTCCTGGGGATTGGGACTTTGTCCTTGGAGGTATGGGACATCGTCCCTGGAGGTTGGGACACTCGTCCGGAGGTATGGGACATGTACAACTACGGTGAATGGGGAACAAGATTTTTTCCTGGAGGTATGGAAAATTGTTCTGGGGTGTGGGACATTGGTCCTGGGGTATTGGATATTGTCCCTGGGTAGGGGCCATTGTCCTGGGGTATGGGAACATTGTCCTGGGGTATGGGACCTGGTCCTGGGATAAGACATTGTCCTGGGGTATGGGCATTGTCCTGGGGTGTGGGAACATTTTCCTGGGGATGGGTCATTTCCCTGGGGTATGGGACATGGTCGTGGGATATGGGACATGTCTTGGGGATATGAAACATTGTTCCGGGGATATAGGACATTGTCTTGGTGTATTGGACATTGTCCTGGGGTATGGACATTGTCCATGAAGTTGACTTGTCCTGGAAATGGGACATTGTCCTGGAGGTATCGGACATTGTCCTGGAGGTAATGGACATTGTCCCGAGGGATATGGACATGTCCTGGGGTATGGACATTGTCCTGGAGGTAAAGGACATTGTCCTGGAGATATTGGACATTGTCCTGGAGTCTGGACCTTGGTCCTGGGATATAGTGACATGGCCCTGGAGGTATGGGACATTGTCCTGGAGGTATGGGACACTTTCCTGGGTAGAGACATGACCATGTTAACATGATTATTTTTTACAATTGTTTTAATATTGTCTTGCTGACTCATAAACTTTTTCAGGTGAGCATATAAACCGAAACTGAATTGTGCATTTCAGAAATATTCGAGAAACCATCACATACATACCGACGACCTATTGGGACCGCCGTCCTTTCTTTTACCAATAAGCTGTCATATACTATTCGGCTTGGAAGTTGAAAGAATCGACTTAAACTAGGGAGGGCCGGACCACGATCTGCTTGATTGGGAATTTGGATTTTTAAACGGTAATTATGGAATTTTGCCGTGCCATTTTTCTATGGAATTGACAGATAAAAGTGAATCTGACGTTCGCTTTTCTCAGTTCTACCGCCCTCCTATTAGATAATATATAATATGGCAACTTAAAAAAAGTTTGAGAGATTTTTTTGAAGCACGCCATATTGGTCCACCATCTTAATTTTGAGCTTGCTTGAAAATAAATTAGCATATATTAGTAATCTATCTACAGGCACATGACAGGTGGACAGGACATATATCATAAAACTTCAATTTGCACATTATCACATTTTTGCAGGCAAACTATCTAGGATACTTACACTCCTCTATGTTCGCATACTGATGACATGAAAAAACCAATTTTACTTGGTGGGCATTTGAAATTAAGCAGGACTGCCAAACAGGATGATCAATGTTGTTTAATAAAAATGCTGATTGATTCCTAGGACCATGGACATGGATATAAATATGCCTCTTTTCTAGTCTCAGATACCCTGGATATGGGCAAAAGTGAATTTAATGGGCCATTTCAATATGGCTGCCACAAACAATGATCTTTTGTTATCAGTTGATATTTATTAGATTCTTTGACCATTAAAACAGGGTATTATAGACAACAGAATCATGCTTCTACTAGACTCGGAGACCGAAGATACAAGTATGCAATAAAAAATTGGCAGCCATTTTGAATTTCAATTATGGCAACCATAGGGAATTTTTAAAAAAATGCCACATTGATTTTCTTAAATTCAATGACCGATAAGCTTTCAGAAAGTGAGAGTTTTCCTCATCTTCCATAAAAAGCCAACAACTTACCTGATGTAAGGAACCTGACTATGATTCCAACCAATTCTTGCCTGTATTGTAAAATTTTCAAATATAATATAATCTGTCAATTCTCTTAATATTGTAAACCAAAAAAAAAAAGCCTGAATGCCCCCAATTCACCTATTCTGTAGCATTTTCTTGGCTTTTGGCACATAGCCCATACTGTTCACATTCACTTATCTTGAAGTGCTGGCACAAGACTTTTTAATGCCAAGGTAATTTTGGGCGTGAATTAGCATCGTATACTTGCACTGATCACAAGAGAACCCTTTAAATGCTTGCATTAGTGTCAAGAAGGCAGACAGATAGGCTGGAAGTACATTGGTTTCAAGTTTCTAACTGGATGGGTTAGCGGGCCGCTAGTGTGGATAGAATGCTACTGTTGGCATCAACATCCAAGCATTTATCTTTGTTTGTGTTTTCATCTGTCTGTTGGTAAAAGCAATGAGACTGCATTGCAAAACTGCACTGGCATTTGTTTAAAAGGAGTTTCTCAGAGAGGCAGAATTATTTTCTGGTGTCTGCACAACCCATTTTTGATATGCATACATAATTTGAAGGGCCAAGATGATTGTTCCGAAGCCTAACAGTGAATCCTTTATTTTTGAACAGGGACTATATTTTGCATGCTGAGGCTTGAATCAAGGAACATCACTGCCCACTTCGTAGTTTCTACAGTGAATGCGTCTTGATTACTGTAGACTTGCGTTGATAGCCCTTGGGAAAGAAGTCAAACCAGACTATTTGACTATTGAAATGGTGAGTACTAACACTATCAGTGATCAAACGGTGACAGAATCTAAGAGTCAAATGAACAATACTGGACAACTGCAATAAACTAAGAGTCAATGCCTCTTCAAGGAGGCTGACTCAAGATCCCGAGAGGGCAAACCCTCATGTTTTTTCAACACATCATGGTTTTTGCATTATACCTAATGTTTGTCCATATCCTCAATTACTGTGTGAATAGCTAAGCCAAATTCAAATCGAAGTCCTTCATAGAAAATCACAACTTTGTTTAAATTCTGGAATCCGGATTTTTGTTTTATAAATACGCAATATCCTATAGTCATATAATACTTGTACATAATGTTTACTGCATGAAAAAGAAAAATGCAAAACTTGGAATTGAGCTTTTAGTTGACCTATCTTTAGTTCTAATTGACATTTTCAATAAAACACAAAAAAGACTCTTTTTCTGGGGGAACATGAATTTTTTTGGGGGGCAAAAGTGAATTCCTGGGGGGGGGAGGGGGGGGCAAAATATTAAAATTTTGGAGAATTTTAACCATTATGCCCAAATCGCTGATTCTCCCCCAAATTTGGTGATGTTTGCCAAAATCCCTCCCTCATTTGCTTTCGGGCCGGGGGGGGGGGGGGGGACTAGAGGGGGAAGAAAAGATTTAGGGGGATACATGCCCCTTCCCCTCTCCCCACCACGGTTTTTGACATCTTTGGATCACCTTTAGGTTCCATCATTCTTCAGTGCATCTGTGGTAATGTGCTGTATTGCCCAATCTTCAATCTCTACCCACATTAATGTTATATTAATCTATCAGGATGTGCGTTGAGATTGCGGCAGATAGTGGATGATATATCGGCAATATAATGCAACACACATTGCACTGGGGTTGAGGTGTGAAAAGAGCATTTTGTGATTCTTGTACCTTTTTTTGTTTTGTTGGGTTGGTACATTTTGTGACCACACTTTGCCCAACCCAACTCTGAATCAGCTGCATTTGCAGAATAAAGGGCATGTGATGCTGCACTGTATCGTAAGCTGTAAAGACTGCTGAATTCAAGTCTGATCAGGCAAAAAAAGTGGGGTACAAAAAAATGTACCAACCTGTTTGTTATGGGTCACTAGAAGTACAGTACCCGTGCAGGAGGAATAAGAGAACGTTATTCCCAACATTATAGTTGATTCCGATCTTGTGTTTATGGTGTTCTGTGCCAAATGTTTGTATCACACTTGTCCCCCAGGACCACAGTGCTGTAATTTCTGTTTGTTTATGGATAGAAAAATTAAAATTATGAGTATGTGTTGGAATTGATTTTGGTCCTTTTCGGCACACATACAATATACCAAAGCTAACAGTTCAGATGATACAAAATCTCAAACGTCTGAGGCAAGGTGGATCACAAAATGCCTGCATCAAAGCTCGGTCATGGTCAGAAATTTCTTGGAGTTATATCTGTTAGTTCCACATTTTTAAATGTTTTAACTTTTTCTCATCAGATCAGTGGTAGCTGCATGGCTACTACCATGAAGAAATCGGACCATGTAATCAGGAATGATTAAAGTTGAATAATTACGGTGGTTAAAAATTTCTGTCCTGTATAGTAAAAAAGCTAATAAATGGATTTTTCAACATCAACTCAATTTCAATTATTAAAATTGTATGCCATATGAAATGATGGATCCATATACATGATGAAATAATCCAGTAACATCCCCATCTGTAAATGGATTTCACTACAATTACTGGAAAAAAGGATGTAATAAACTCTCATTGAAATTTGAAGCTATTAAGGGAAAATTGATATTTAAGATGTATTATAAGAGAAGTACCACCATGTATTCATTGTGTTAATATTCGTTTGCAGATGATTTTTGTTTGAAGGGATACCCAAACAGTTGATCTCCATTTGATGTGGCACAACATGCCGTCAATAACCCTTTTTAGTGTTGAGATTGTTGGGCTGTTTTTGCTAGGTACGATTTTATGGGTTTCCTATTCACCAAACAACGACTATCTGACGCTTAAGATTATGTGATAGCGCACCAATCGGCAAAATTGCGTTCAGTCTGTATCGATACGTTAAGTTTGTAGCGTGACGGCTTCAGTCTGGTAGCGATTAAGGTTCAGTCATTGTAGCGATTCACGGTTCAGTCTTTTGTAGCGTCACGTTTCAGTCTGTACGATCACGGTTCAGTCTGTAGGGATCACGGTTCAGTCCCCTGTAGCGATCACGGTTCAGTCTGTTAGCGATCTCACGGTTCAGTCTGTAGCGAATCAGGTTCAGTCTGTAGCGATCACGGTTCAGTCTGTAGCGATTCCGGTTCAGTCTGTAGCGATCACGGTTCGTCTGCAGCGATCACGGTTCAGTCTGTAGCGATTCCGGTTCAGTCTGTAGCGATTCCGGTTCAGTCTGTAGAAAAACGATTACGGTTCAGTCTGAATATGTTCGGCACTGCCTTTTTTACTGCCAAAGCAAGTACAAAGAAAATAAGCTATGCCTCTATGATGATTATAATTAAAGTTGCAACGACGAGATTTCAAGTATTCCATATTTTGTTTTATGTAGTGATTTAATATAGATTAGATGCACAATACATTCCCTACCTTTTATTTGGTTACAGCAATAACTTAAAATGAAAACAAAAGGTGATTTGTGCTATGCTTAATTTCAATAGAAAACATAGGGTGAATTTCGTATTTGCTCCTATACAAAATTAGAATTTCACAATTTTTGCTACCAAAGAAGAGTTATCAGCTTAATCCTTACCGTGGGATATTTTTGATTAAAGCTTTCACCAGGGCCAAAAATCAGAATTTTCACATTTTCGGGCCACTGTTATTTGAAATCTCAGTTTCACCGCTGTATTTTAAATGGCTGCATCCCACACATGGAACTATGTGTTTGATCACTCTCCCTTCCCTTATTGCATATTCCCTGACCTTGTCCTGTGTAAAGAAGAGGTTCGTTATAATAAAATGTATTACCATTTACTGAATGTGGTCATGGTGGCGCCATTCATCTCGCATTTTGTGAAGTTCATTAAGAACAAATCTGATTACATCTGTAAGTATAAATTTTAAAATTCCTTTCAAATTAAAGGTGCAACTAGAATTTTGAGGCACCCAACTAGTGTGTCATAATAGTAATTTCATATAGACTAGACACTTCAATAGATTCCTACCTTATTGCTACAGAAATGTCTAAAATAGAAAGAAAAAGGGCCATTTTGTTTGCCTATATATCACTATAAACCCTAGGCTGAATTTTGTATTTGCTCCTATATGAAATTAGACAATTTCATGATTTTGGACCAAAGAAATAATCTTAGCTTAATCATGTGAGATGGGCTATATTTGTGATGGAAAGTTTTACCATCAGGGCAAAAATTCCATACTTTCCGGATTTTTTTTGGACACTGATATGTGACAAATCCTCTCGTTGCACCTTTAAAAAAAATGAAATGGTGATGCTACTTGTTTACCTTTACAAGGACAAATTCAAAAATTGAAGGTACAGTTATCCCGGTATTCAGACCAGATCTCAGATATTCTGTCCCTTAAACATTTAATTTCAAACTTAGGAAGAGTCATGATGTCTACTTTAGTTATTGAATGATCGTCTACAGAGATCTTTGTGGTTCTTTGTTAATTCATTCGTCAGCAGGTGTGGTGCAGAGAAGCAGGTCACCACTTTTATTCATTCATACAGCTCATTGGAGCTAAAGAATTATCATACTATAATTTTGCTAAGTGGTAGTATGGTATGTATGTATGTATGTGTGTAGGATGTTCACAAAAGGCTCGTCAGTTTCGATATATTGCGGCAAATTCACGTGAAAGGGCGTGAGGATTCCGGATGGGTAGATCATATATTTGGACGAAATCGGTCAGAAATGACTGAAAAAATCAAACGGAAAATTCGCTCGGTTGCTATGATAAATTACCAGTTGTTTGCACGCGTTACTAAGAGGCGCGTATGCGTTGGTGAAGTTGCGACGGGTTGGTTACGCGTGCAACCATTTGTTTCTTTGTTTGTAGCCGTTACTAAGCGGCGCGTATGAGTGGAGCTTTGCGACGGGGGGGTACGCGTTTGCCAAAAGGCGATTACGCGTAAGACGCTATATGCGGTACGCAAATAACTTACAGGATCTTTATAGTGCAAACGGTGTGGGGGAAGAAAGAACTGTTATGTTATTTCGCTTTGATTGTCGTATGTATGGATTCTAAACGGGTTACCCCACGCCCACAGGGTTTTGAAAAAAAAAATAAACGGAAAATTACGGGGTGAAATATTGACATGTTAATATATAGAAAATAGGAACTTATATGGCCTATTGAGCTACAGGATGTGGTGATGGGGGGGGGGGATCTACCACGTTGCACTGGTGTGAGTGGCTGCCGTGAGTTCCTCTGAGACGAGAAACTTTATATGGGAGTTTGAGGAGATGAGAAAATATGTGGAAACGAGAAATACAGCTTACCCCACGGGAGTAGGCCTACTTGTGATTAAAAAAAAGTACACAGAAAAACTATACGGGATTAAATATTGAAGTTTATATTTAAAAAAAATACCGAGAAAAAAATAAACTATAAGGAAAGTTATAAGAGGATTAAATATTGCAGTTGCCGTTTCCTTAATAGAAATCAGTAACTATTATGAGCTATAGGATCTGATAGGTACGGGAATTGAGGTATAAAAAGTGTTACAAAATACAAAATTTGCGACTCGGGGAGTCCTGAAGTTCAAGGATACGTTGGTGTGGTGCAGTCTCGAAAGCATAGTGTGTCATGCTTCTTTAGTGATCGCTTAAGTTTCAGTGATTGCCTCCCGTTCCACTCAACTAGCGGGAGCCCGCGCGAAGGCGGGCCTCACGCTAGTCTTTTAATAATTCTTTGAACAAATTAGTATATGATATCCAATAGGATTCAAATTCTGTGATGATTAGGGGTGTGTTTAAAAGGTGCAAAGAGAGATGTTGTACCTTTGCACCCAAATATGTGTCATAATAGTAATTTACATATAGGATTTAGACACTCATAGGGTTCTTACCCTTGTATTTTGGTAAAAAGAAAAGAATGCTTAAAAGAAGAAAAATGGTGATTTTCATATGCGCTATATTTCAATATAAAACATAGGCGAATTTCGTAGGTCTATACGAAACTAGAAACTTTCCAATTTTGAACCAAAGAAACATTTCTAAGCTTATCCTTTCAGATGGGGATATTTTTGACGGAAGCTTTACATCAGGGCAAAAATCAGTACTTTCATTTTTTTTAGGGGGACCTGATATGTGAAATCCTCTCGTTGCACCTTTAATGAGACAAGAAAATGATAAGAGTGAAAAAAGAAGATATAAAAAATGTTTATCATCAGAGGGCGGGTTCATCATTAAATACTATTTTCGTATGTACGACTGTGATCAATATAAATAGTGGCAGTTGTGCACCAGGAATAAAAAAGATGGTGAGGTGAAAAGTGAGACAGAAATTTTATGGTACAAGGTGATTGCATTTTTCATGCAAAAATGGGTAAATGCACGCATTTGAAAAATGTAATATTTTAATGGTAGAAATTAACAAATATGATAAATGCTGAAATTGCCATTTTAATCTGTATTTTACAGTAAACCATCACTATTGACAATTGTGGCTCAAGTTTTGAGTAAAACCGTGGGAGAAAAATGTTGTGTGATGGGGGATGCCCCTGAAAGGTACATTCATACCTCGTGTGTCCAATGCACTGTGGCGTTATGTTAACCGATCTACGACCACTTACTCTGCCGCAACTCGCTGCAAATCAAGTTAAAAAATGGATTTACTTTTTGTGGGGTCTGGCGGTGTAATTTGGTTCGTGACAACCCTGAAGCGGCAAGCACACTACTGCGGTGCTGCTTGCATACATGTGTGGCATACATCATATGTGTGTGGCATGACATGCATATGTTTGGTCATACATGGCATCTGTGTTGTCATACCTGCAATATTGTGGCAACATTCATTTGTGTTAGGTGTCTCATGCATTGTGTGTCTACATGCATATGTGTGTGGTCAATACCATGCGATGTGTGGTTTCATAATATGTGTGTGGCATCATGCATATTGTCTATGGCATACATGCATATGTGTGTGTCATACATCATTTGGCATTTTCATCACCATCAGGGTCCTTCTGTTTTGACACTTCATGATTTGTATCTCCTATTCAATGAAGATTTAAAATATATTTGGCTGTGTAATTATCCTATATAGGGGCTAGCTCAGCTAGCTTACCAAACCTCACCTTTTTTCTTTGATTTGGGGCCATTTATGTGGTCAAATTGGCCTTTTGGTTGTCCATACCCCAAATTACATCTAGTTTTTCTCAAAGCCTGTACTTTAACATGCTTGATTTCAGTTTTGTTTTATTATTATTATAGACAAGGGTCCAACCTATAATGCTATTGGTTTCCACCACATTTTCGAGCTTATAATTGAAGGGAAAGTCTGGTAGAAATTCCAAGGGTTTTTTTTTGCAACACTGAAAACTTAACCGCAAAGGAAGAAAACAGCAGTGTCAAAGATAGATCATCCATTCCAATTACGTGTTATACTAAGTGTCCGTATGGACAGTAATTACTAAAATTTATGATATTGTCCTTAGGTTGTTTCAGTCTTAGCAGTTGTGGGGTATCTTAGGAGACCTATGACTTGCTAAACGCACAAAATGATTTTCTGAGTTAGCAAATCACTGATAGTGTCTTTAATGCATGTTGATGTGGCTGTGCTCATAGTTCAAAGAAGGTGAATTTATGAAAAATTAATTGATATAGTCCGAGTCAGACAGAATTTTTTTTGAGTAAAAAAAAATACGCCTTTTTTCTGACCTGTGATAATTTAGTGTTTGTTGGAAAATTATGCATTAACAATTACACCATAAACCAAATTGTTTCCCCTAAAAATGCTTAAAATAAAAAATCATTGTTTGGACCTCCTGAGAAACATCTTCTGCAAGACCAATTTGCTATTTGCAGGAATTTGCCATCGATAATGCTTGAAGAATGCCGAGAACTCTTAAGATATGTTTGGGACAACCTGGTCAGAAGGGATGAAGTAGTTTACATTTAGTGGGCTTCTGTTTCACAAATTTAGCCCCATGTGTGTTACGTTGTAAAGGTAAAGCAGGTGGGGATGTGAATTAAATGAGAGGATATGCCTGACTGGGGGATTATATCTCTAGAAATTGGCTGTATGATCACGCATTTGCGGCAGTTACTAAACTCAATGGCTGAGCCTAGAAAACGCACCAAGTCCAAAAAGAAGTTGATGATGTAATCTATGGGCACGAAATCACTGGGCGGGCAGCGAACACCCTTTTGTGGCTTGCCATCCCTGCCATGGGAATGGTGCGCGGAGACCAAGGGTTCGAATCCCACCACGGATGTCCAATCTTCTTTAGCTTCTATCCCTTACCCCCTTCACTTCTTCGGGAGAGGGCTAGAAACGAACACAGGAGTTGGGTCTGTATAGCAGGCAACTCTTCTACATCATTCCCATTCCTAGAGAGGTTTTAATTCAGGATATTGACTTATTGGGGACAAGTTTGGAAGGAACTGGCTTTCTGTGACTTCATTCCATTGCATAATACAGCCCTGTATGAGTTATTTATAGTACATTTATACATTGTTGGTGAAATTACCACTTCAGCCTATACTGGAGGTGCATTAAAGGGGCAACGAGAGAGTTTACATATTAGGTGTCCCTAAAAATCAAAAGGAGATTTTTGCCCTGATGTAAAGCTTTCCATCAAAAATAACCCCATCTGAAAGGATTAAGCTGAGAAATGTTTTTGTCGTACAAAACTGTGAATTTTCTAATTTCGTATAGGAGCAAATACGAATTCAGCCTATGCTTTATATTGAAATTTAAGCAAATAAAAATCACCTTTTTTCTCTCTTTAAGCATTTCTGTAGCCAAATAAGGGTAAGAAATCTATTGAGGGGTCTGATCTATAGAAATTACTATTAGACACACTCCTTTTGGGTACTTCAAAAATCTCTCGTTGCACCTTTAAGACCCTGCCTTACCTTTTGTATCAATAGTGTTAATCAATGTACTAAAGGTTATGTTATCTTACAGTGAACACACTTTAGTAATGTAGACATGTTCCAATGGGTGTGTGAATTTGGATGAACAGGCCTATTCAGTTGTGTTCACACGATGCATACAGAAGCTGTTCCTAAGAGTGTGTGACATTTGGACCTTTTGAGTTGGCATGATTTGCCGCCTTCAAGTCTGCGAAGTGTTTGGGTTGTGTTGTATCCCTTCAGGGAAGTGTTTTCACATAAACAAGTCTGTGTCCATGCATGGAGTTGAGAAGCAAAACAGTGAGTATATTTACGTCAAGATTCTGCTTTGTGTATATTGTGAACAAAAAAAATTCATAGGACCCTATAGAGAGACGCCAAAAACAAAATCCTCCGCTTTTGTGTGGTGGAAAGTGCACACCGCATATAGTGCCTCGTATAAACTAGAATTTGACCGTAATTGGTTGTAGTGTAGTTTTGTGGAGGATATTTGTCCTAGAGATTTTGTTTTGGTCTCATTCATGGGCATCTTCTTTCATATTAGATTGAAGAATGGATGTGAGTGGAGAGGTCTGGCGTTTTATCGGTTGATATGTCCGGTGAGACCATATGTGAACGCTGTGACGCACCGTTTTGTGGAGCTCAGGAGTTAGAAAAACAGGGTAATTCAAATCTATTTGCCAAAAAAAACTGACATTGTCAATTTTAGTCAAAAGAAGATTATGAGTTCAAAATTGGCTCCTGTGAATTTCATTGCTTAGGAAAGGCAGGGCAAAGAAAGATATGACGGATACAAGAGAATGCATAAAGCACATGTTTCAATAGGCAGACCATTTGGTATATGTGCCCTCTTAAGGGTGGTGTGTGTGATCATCCCCCAAGTGTTCCAACAGTTCTGGAGGCTGATCGTAACCTTTTGGAGGTGTCTTTTATTGTTGTTTTATGTGCACCCATATATGCCAAAACCAAATCAGATTGCCAACCATATGTGCTTCAACTGTGTAAGAATAGAAGAGGTTGCCATGTAGGGTTTTAGAACTTTATGGGAGAAGATGGGGGGCGCTGGTGAAAAATTGCCAACGCTTCCTCTCAGTCCTCCCTCCCAGCGAGGTCCTCCCTCCAGAGTTCCTGCCTCCCGTGACCAAAGCTTATGTTTCTGGAAAAGAAATTCCATGATTTCACATTCCTGAGAATGCATTTGTAACTTAGTGAACGTTGACATAAACCCAATGACATTGTATATCAAGGGGTTCAAAATATCAGCAGCAGTTAAAACCCAAGAATACTTGTGAAGTGCCCTAATGGAATAACAGCAGTTGTATGTATCAACCATGAGTATCAACAGGTTAACTTCCAGCGGGGTATTGAGCAATCCACAATGCACAGTAGTTTTGGGGAAATTTCAACTCCAATAAGGCCATGTGATCCTAACAAAAATCCTATTAACACCTAAAAACCCAGACGTTTTGCACTCATTTTAGCCCACACAAGCATTAATTCTTAGGATATTTTGCCATGATCATTAATATCTTGTGGTTCTTGAACTTTTGCAACTCTTTTTCCCTAAGTAACTGATGATGTGTTTAGTGCAGGAGAGGTATGGCACATTGAAAGCATTATGGATTGATTTAAAAAACACCCCGGTATAAACACCATGGGTATCACAGGTTTGGAACTTCCGACTGTCAAAACAAGCATTACATGTATGCATTCTTATTGGCATGTGCATTAAGTCACTATACAATGCTGTAGTAGAAAAAGAAGGTCAATTGGGTTTTTTAACCTATCTGCATAGTGATCTATGTCATATCCAACCAGATACTGTTCAGGTTTTTAAAACTTAAAGCAATGAGTACACGATATTAACTGTATATATGTAGATGACAAACCCACAACATAATCACTTTTGAACAACTGTTCAACAGTGATTATACTTGTCTGGCCTGAAGTATGAAGTTAAGACGCGCGCGTTAACCTCGTCACCACTTTTAGTTGCAGGGCGCTGGGCTTTGGACTAACGCGGTTGGGCGAAAGTCGCTAAAGGAAAACCCGCGTTGTTTCATACTTCAGGCTGGACAGGATATTTATTTGTAGTTTATGATTTATAAAATTGACATAGTGATGACTTGTCAGCCTATCAATAGAGAGGCTTATGCACGAGTAGAAGATTTTCTGTCAAGGGCAGCCACTAAATATCAACTGGTCTTTTGTATCTTGTTCCCTTCTCGTGAAAAATCACAGTTATGCAAGTATTGAAATTGTGGTGCATACATGCATATGGGTGTTGGCATAAATTGCAGTGGTGTGGCATTCATGCATTAGTAGGGTGTCGGCAAATTTGCATGTGTGACATATCGCTTGTGTCAACGAAGCACGCCGGTACATTATTTGCAAAGTGCAGATAAATAAAAAGCTGAATATTGTTTCCTATTACATGTAAGCCTAGGTGATGTATGAAATATAAATACTCACGTTCGACCCTTTGCAGTGATGTCAGCACAAATTTGGTAGTAATGTGCACTGACTTGAAAATAAGATGCGAATCTGGGGGGCTCTGTTATGTTTTTTTATGTGTTAATTGATCTTGGTGAATGCTTCTGACAAAATATAGCAATTAACAAAAACGTGTACTGAACCTGTGGAACCTTTGGTACTAAATTTTGATACTAGAATATTGGGGTGTTTCAGGCTACTTTTTGAGCTAGCCCCAATAGGAATAGTCTTTACATGCAAAATAGTTAGGGGATGCACCTGAAAAAGCTCGGATCCGATTAGGTGAGAGAGAGGAGAGGAGAACTAGCCTTAGAACCAGGTTTGCCCCTGGCCAGGGTAAATGAGGCCAAGAAAAAAAAAGTTGTGTATGTCAGACGACCTGTGCGCATTTTAAATTGGTTTTGACCGCATTTTTTTTATTTTTTTTAGTCTTTTACTCAAAAAGTTTTTTTGTAAAAAATTTTGAAAAAAATGAAAAATTCGGCGTCAAGACGCTGCCGAAACCGGAAACCGAAGCCCCCGGAAAAATTGAAAAAAAGGAGGGTCAAACGTGCATTAAAAAACAACGCATTTGCTGAGCTATTAGCTTTTTCTAAATAACTAAAAAAACGCATTCGCACTTGCCAAAGTTTTGTCACATTTTCGTCTGATTGACAAATTGTGTTTTTTTTTCCTGGCCTTATCAACAGAGTGCTCAGTCACTACATCACGTAGTTGATGCAATATACACTCAGCGCTAAAGGGAGAGAAATTCTTATATTAATTATAATTCACATACATGCAATACAGGTGAATGTTTATTTATGTTTTGAGGTTAACATTAACTCAGATTTTATTGAAACACTGATATATTATTCAATGACACTATAGTGAAATAATAGCTATGCAAATCGCAGGAGTGATTTATTATGACTGGTGAAACTGCTGTGAGATTGTCAATCTTTTTACGCTTGCACAAGATTTTATTTTGATATTGAATATAGTGCATATGGTTGGTTGTATTTCATTGTTGCTGTCTTCTATCCAAAATTAACAGAGATTTGTTCATCTACAAATTAAAATACAGGTGGTGATGGTACTTGGAACTGATCAATTAGTCCCTACAAGCAATATAATTAACCATGACAGTCAAGTGCTGCCAGTTCCTCCAGGCTATACGGTAAAAAGATGGAAAATATCGCGTACAGTAATTTTCACTTTTTGTGCATTCGAGTAAGCGCGAAATAAGAACATGCGAAAAATGCTTATTTTGGTGTGAGTGTTTGTAGGATAAATGTGAAAAAAAGCAATTAAAAAGAAGTCAAAATCGCAACAAGTCAGAAGAGCGAAAATTAGTGTGCGAAAATTTACCACGTTAAAGTATACAGGATGAGCGTCCAGGTGTATATATGTGAGGCTGGTATCTGGGAAAGGCAAGGGAAGGGTGGTGTGACCTGCTATCAGAAGGTCAAGTCTTTGCCTGAGATGTAGGCAAGGTCTTGCAGCTGTGGTATGTTGTGGGCGGGTGACATTAGGTGTGTCAAATGGCCATGTCTCCGAGTAAGATTTATCTTTACTGAGTGGTTGTTGTGCGTACATGTGTATTAGAATAATCAAAGCACACACATCTGTTATGTAAAAAAAAATAAAATGGACTGGACCATTTATAAAAAAAAGTCTTGCACAAAAAATTATAATTGGTTGGATTTACAATTGTGATGGTTAGAATGACTGTGCCCGTTTATAAAAAATGTCTTGCCATGAAAATAATGGTGTACAATTGTGGGGTTTTGATTAAAAGGCAACTAATCAAGTATGAAAATATATGAGCAAGATTGAGTACACTGCATACACTGTTTATTGGAAAGATACTCTCAAGCAGACTAAAGGTCACAATTAAGGCTTCCTAGCACATTAAAGACACTATCAGTGATTCGATTCCCGCCCAAAAAGATTCAAAAATATTTGCAGAGAGAGCTTATAATTGAAGGGACAACACGTATGTAGAATTCTCAAGGAGTTTTTTTTTGCCAGCGTGAAAAACGTAACCGAAAAGGAAGAAAACCCAGCAGTTGTCCAAAGATATGAATTCTCCATTCAATTACGTGTTATATATGTGCCGTGATGCGACAGTAATTCTAAAATTGTTGATATTGTCCTTAGGGTGTTTCAGGTGATTAGAGTTGTGGGGTATTCTTAGGAGACATATTGATAAACGCAAAAATGATACTGAGTAGCAAAATCACTCGATAGTGCTTTAATGCATGTTGATGTGGCTGTGCTAAGAGTTCAAAGAATGGTGAAGTTATGAAAACCATTATTGATTTAGCAAAGTCGACAGGAATTTTTTTTTGAGATAAAAAATAAGCATTTTTTGTGTCTGAACTGTGATCATCATTTAGTTGTGGGACAAATCTACTTGCATGTGTAACATTATGCCTTCACAACCAATAAGACCATAATGGGTCCCTAAATCTTTTAAAATAAAAATTCAATTGGTTGACCTACTGAGAAACATCCGTTCTGCAAGGACGCATTTGCTTATTTGCGGACATTGCTAATCGGAAATGCTTGAGATGCCGAGAACCTTAAGATATGTTGGGACCACCTGTGTCAGAAGGAAGAATTAGTTTTCCCTCAGTTGGTCTCGTTTACACAATATGTTAGCCCCATGGAGTGTTAAGCGTGTAAAGTTCAAGCAGTTGGGGATGTTGTGAATTAAATGAGAGGATGTGCAGTAGATGGGGATATATCTCAGAAATGGGGGTAATGAATGACAGCCATTTGCGGCAGTTTACTAAACTCACTGAGCTGAGCCTAGGAAGAAACGCACCAAGTCAAAAAAGATGATGATGTCATCTATGGGCACGAAATCAATGGCGGGCACATAGCGGACACCCTGGGTTGCCATCCCTGCTCATGGGAATGGTGCCGCGGAGACCCCGGGTTCGAATCCCACACGGATGATCCACCGATCTTCGTAGCTATCTACCCTTACCCTTCCTTCCCTTCTCGGGAGATAGACTAGAAACGAAAACAGGAGTAGGGTCTGAGTAGCAGGGCAACTCGCTCTTCTACATCTATTCCACATTTCCTAGAGAGGTTGAATTCAGGATAGGGATCGTTTTGGGGGACAAGTTGGAGGGGAACTGGCTTTCTGTGACTTCATTCCATGCATAATTACAGCCTGGTGAGCTATTTATAGTACATTTATACCTTGGTTTGTGCAAAAATACACTTCAGCTACTTGAGGGTTGCATTAAAGGTGCAACGAGAGCTTTTACTTCTTAGGTGTCCCTAAAAAATCAAAAGGACTGATGTTGTGCCATGATGAAAGCTTGCCATCAAAAATAACCCAGCTGAAAGGATTAAGCTGAGAAATGTTCTTTGGTACAAAAAATGTGAATTTCTAAGTTTCGTATAGGAGCAAATACGAAATTCTGCCTATGCTTTATATTGAATTTAAGCAATCAAATCACCGTTTTTCTCTCTTTTAAGGCATTTCTGTAGCCAAATAAAGGGTAATAAAATCTTGAGTGTCTAGTCTATATTGAAATTACTAATATGACACAAATCTTTGGTACTTCAAAAATCTCTCTGTTGCACCTGTAAGACCCTGGCCCTTCCCTTGTGATCACTAGTGTTAAATACAATTAGCTTAAAAGGTTAGTTTTATCTTACAGTGAACAACTAAGTAAATTAGACATGTTCCATGGGTGTGACTTTGGATTGACAGGCCTATTCAGTTGTGTTCACAAAATGATACATAAGATTTCCTTACTGAGTGTGGCGGGCATTTGGACCTTTTTGAGTTGGAAGATTTTCCGCATTCAAGTACTTTCGAAGTGGTTTGGTTGTTGTGATCCCGTCAGGGAAGTGTTGTTCACGATAAATCAAGTCCACTGGTGTCACGCAATGCATGAGCTTGAGAAGCAAACAGTGAGTATATTTATTCCAAGTCATTCTTCTTTGTGTCTATTGTGACCATCAAGACCCTATAGAGAGAAGCCAGACACTTTGATAGGGAGCACAAAGTACAAAACCCTCCGCGGTGGAAAGTGCAACACCGATATAGTGACTATAAAACTAGAATTGAGCGTAATGGGTGTAGCTTTGTGGCGGAAATTTGTCCCAGAGATTTGCTTTTGATATCATTCCGGTGCAATATTCTTTCATATTATATTTGAAGAAGGATGACTGACGAGTCGTTTCTCTTGGGTATGATAGCGGGACAATGTGAACCGCTGTTGAAGCACCGTTTTACTGGGACAGCTCAGGAGTTAGAAAAAAACAGGGCGTAATTTCAAATCTAATTTGCAAAAAAAACTGACATTGTCAATTAGGTTCAAGAAGAAGATTTATGAGTTCAAAATTGTCTCCTGTGAAATTTCCTTGCTCTAGGAAAGCAGGGCAAAGAAAGAATATGACGGATACAAGAGAATGCAAAAGCACATATTTCAATAGCAGACCATTTTGTATCTTGTGCCCTCTAAGGGTGTGCTGTGGTGATCTCCCCCAAGTGTTCCAACAGTTCGGGAGGCTGATAGTAAAACCTTTTGGAGGTGTGTCTTTCTTGTTTATGTGCAAACAATATTGCCAACCACAATCAGATTGCCAACCATAATGGGCTTCAACTAGTAAGTAAGAATAGAAGAGGTTGCCATGTAGGGTTTTAGAACTGATGGAGAGATTGGGGGGGGCCTCTGGTGACAAAATGCCAAGTGCTTCCTCTCAGGTCCTCCCTCCCAAGGGGTTCCTCCCTCCCAGGTCCTGGCCTCCCGTGACCCAAGCGAGTGTGTCTCTGGAAAAGAAATCATTGATTTCACATTCGGGAGGATTATGCCATGTAAATTTAGCTTGAACTGTGACATTGAAACCAATGCATGTATATCAGGGTTTGTCAAAATTCAGCAAGCAGCTTAAAACCACATTAGACTCAATACATTGTTGGAAAGGCTTCCTCGCTCATGATCATAACAGCAGTGTCGGATACAAACATCGCTTCTCACTGAGTACAATCAACAGTTTGGAAATCTTCCCAGAGCCGGTGGATTGAATCCCCCTTCCGGTCAATCCAACAATTTTCATTCTCACACTTGCACCCAGTTTTGGAAATTCACCTCAATTAAGCGATGTGTGTGATCTACACAACTCCTTCTTATTAGACACAGTACAAACCCGGATTGGCACTAATTTTAGCAACCGTACATCCAAAGCATAATTCACTCTAGGGATATTTTGACGCCCGTCTCTCATTCCCCCTTCCTCTGGATTCATGGTATATATCGCCCCCTGTGGTTCTGTGAAGCTTTTTGCATACACTCTTTTACTCCTCGCTAGCTACGGGATATTGACCGCGGTGGGTCATTTCGCTCCCGGATCCCTCACCGCCCGTCAGCTGCTAGGCTGCGTATAGGCACATGTGCAAGCATTACGCGGGGTCCCCCATTTCGTCGTCTATTTCAAAAATCCACTCTCTGGTATACACCATGGCGTATCACAAACAGTTTGGAATTCCCGACGTCAAACCAAGCCATTACAGTAGCATTCTTTATTGGCATGATGCAATTAACGTCACTATACAATGCTGTAGTAGAAAAGAAGGTTAAATTGGGTTTAACCTTATCATTGATAGTGATCGCTCTAACATATCCAACCAGATTACTTTCAGGTTTTAAACTTAAGGGAGAACCGTACAACGCACCATTGTCAGACTTATTATAGCATTAATAGTACAAACTTTAAACACTTATTTATTATGTTCGTTCATCCCATCTCAAATCCCTACGAGTGGCTTTTTCATGAAAAACCGGCATTATCTAACACCATTATACAATGAATTGTAATACAACACCCATCGAGTCTGCAGCCATGTGCTATTTAAAAATCGAGCTAGGATAACGTGTTATGCGATACGACGGCGTTTAGGTATACATGACACAGGAAATACATCACTTATGAAAACACCCCCCCCCACCCCCTTCATGCTGTGAAGATGTATGACGCTACTGTTGCCGTCCGTATATCGCATAACACAAGACTATCCATATCCAGTAGCGCGAATTTCAAATAGCGCTGTGGTCAGACAAGAATGCTTTTAAATTCGTTGTATGGTGAGTTCGTAGAATTCTGTTTTTCCCATGAAAACCACTCCATATTGTCAAAATTGTTTTGAAGCGTATATTGGTAAGTTATTCTGATAAAGGTTCTCCTTTAAAGCAATGATTACACGATATTAACCTGTATATATGTCGATGACAAACCCACAACATAATCACTTTTGAACAACTGTTCAACAGTTGATTATAGTTTGTCTGGCATGAAGTATGAAGTGAAGACGGAGCGTATACCTCGCACCACCTTTAGGCTAGTGCGTTGTGCTTGGACTACGGTGTGCTGAAATCGGTTCAATGTATACACCCGCGTTGTTACTTCATACTTCAGGTCGACAGCGTATATGATTTGTAGGTTATGATTTTATAAAATGAAATGTGATGACTTTTTCAGCCTATCAATAGATAGGCTTATGCCATCGAGTAGAAGATTTCTGTCAAGGGGGCAAGACACTAAAAATAAAACTAGTCTTTTGTATCTGGGACAATTTCGTTGAAAATCACAGTGATGCAAGTATGAACATTGCTGGTGCCTTTCTATGAAACAAGTTTTTAAAATTGAGTCAAATTGCTTTTTTGGAGGTATTGGTGTATGTTTGCTATTTCCAAGGTGACAATTAGTAGGCATTTTTTCATGCAGCATCACGGTGGCAGAGCTGCGATGTTGTATTTAAAGGCGAGTTTGATAGATGCATTTGCAGGCTAATGTTTTACCTGGGTTGGTTAGTGTGCTGCCAATTACAGGTTGCTGGTTAGATCGGGTCGAGGCCTTTTAGCAAGGACCACATCCCATGTACTGTTGGTATACAAGATCAGTTACCTATGGTCAGACAGATGTGTATTTTTAGCAATATGCTTGTACCAGTATTTACAATGGATATAGTCTAAATATAATGTAACCATTTCTTAAATTTAAAAATGGTTTATATTCTTCAAATGTAAACTTTTGTATTTTCATAAATTAAGCCAGTGCATGTACCCAATCAAGAAATTTGCTAATTTTTCGTGTTCAATCAGATAGTATTTTCTACCCTAAAAAAATCCAAATATTTCTTTCTCAATTTAAATAAATGTCTTGGAATGTCTTGGATCCACAAACCTTTCTCTGTGGGTGTGAGTGTGTGTGTGTATGTGTGTCATGTCGTATCCCTAGTCTGTGTCTGTCTCTCGGCTGTGGCATGTGTGTGCCGAGGGTGTTTTGAATCAATCCCATGAGCATAGCAAGGTGCCTGCCCTATAACCATTACTGTACTAAACAACATGTCAGTACTTAGGGAAAAAACGGATAAACAAGTGTTGTCCAAAAGTTTAAGAACCACAAGACTTCATAATCATGCAAAAAATTCCGTTTAAGTACTAACGCTTTGTGGGCTCAAAATGAGCGTAAAGTTCAGGGTTTTATGTGTTAAGAATAAATTTTGTGGATGACATGACCCGATTGAGGTGAATTTCCCAAAACTGGGCATTGTGTTGGATTACTCAAAACACCCTCGGTGGTGCCTAGTGGTGTGTTGTAAACCGATATGTCAAAAAATAAAGTAATAACAATTAAAAATCTGACGGTTGCTCAGAGAAGACCAGAAACATTTGTATGTACATGTACGTTGTCTATATATTGTGTGTGTGTTTATGCATGTATGTACTGGTGTGTGTGTGTTCATGCATGTACATACGTGGGTGTGTCATACAAGAGGTACATTGTGGGGAGTAAATATAGGTACAAAGCTACATTGTGGGCGTTTTTATCATTATGGGAGTACGCCCACCCTGAATCTATGCCAATGCTGTTTTTGGCCTTAGGGGGTAGGTTATAGGTCTAAGCTATGGGTGCCAACCAATGTACTCGTGTGGGGTGGTGAGGGTGTGTGTGTGTGTGTGGGTGTTGATGTGTGTATGTGTATGGTGAGGAGTGCGTGAGTGATGACGTGACTGAGTGACTGAAGTGACTGAGTTGACTGAGTGAACTGAGTGAGTAGTGAGGAGTGTGAGAGAGTGAGAGAGACGCGCGCGCGCAGGCATTACATATAATAAGTTAATGTCCAAAGTAAAATGCCGTATTATCAGTCATTATGGCATTCCTTTGAGGACATTAACTTTCTTATAGGTATGTTTCATCATTACCTAATGAACTTAATTAGAGAACTTCTGAAAGTGATCCTTTGTGCTTCAATTTTTAAGCCTTTTTGTTAACAGAATAAACCTAATATGCATAGCAATTGAATGCTTAGGTTAATATGTTTAAGACAGTTATATTTATTTATATAGATACATTTTTCCTTTAATGTCTGTCGGGTCATTTCGGTTAAAGTTTTGTTAATTTTGTTTCTCTCATGCCCAAACTCTTGAGCCAATTTCAACCAAATTAGGTCAGAAAACGCCTTGGTGGCCAAGCGTGGTTCATAAGGTTTTTTCACAGATTGGGGCAAATAAGGGGCAATTTTCGAAAATCTATTAATTTTTTTCAGTCGCAGATAATTGCTATAATCACCAATCTTGGTCATAAGATCCACTGGCCCAAAACCCTATGGGGGGATTACCAGATGGATTCAAAGGTCAACTGCATTGAAACCAAATTCAGTTGGAAAGACTCACTCAACTGCTGACACAGAACCCATAAGGGAATGTTAAACAATTGGGTCATCAAAGGTCATGTGTGTTGATTAAGGGGCATTTTGTCAGTTAGGGTAAAGTTCTATAATTTGTTTCTCTTCTGCCTAAACGATTTGAGCCAATTGCAGCCTAACTTGGTTCAGAGAGCCCTGCCGCATAGGGGTGTGGTCAGAGAATGACAAACCCATTGACCCCTATATGACCCTTTTAATGCCATCATACAATTGTTACACAGTACCCCCTTGCATCACAAAGAGAGGCAAGACTTGTGGTTCGAGAACCACCTTGTTCTTAATTACCAACATTTTTGTACACTTTTTTTGATCATAGTATTTTTCCATTGTAAGTAAAATAAGGGTCTCACAAAAATATTGTCCTCTTTGACTACCCATCACTTGATAGGCTTCTTCTGCCATCATTGCTGCTCTGGTTTTGGGAAGAAGGTTAAATGGGTGGGGGCACTCATACATAAAATAAATATAAAGGTGATAAGGCTGGTGCCTCCAAACCCAGGGGGCATTCGGTGAGAAGACCCCAAAATATAAGGGTTCTTTGGTTAGAGAGGCCCAATTGCCCCCAAATTTTTTTTGCTAACCTTTTCCTTAACACTGGTTCTTTGGGGTGAACATTTTTTTAAAAGAGGGGTCTTTGTGTACAATTTTGTTTCAATTGTTTTCCGCTCAAAGGGGGTCTGTGGGTAATCGAGTATGGAGTCTTGGGGTGACAATTCTGCTGAAAAATTGGTGTCTTAACACAGCCTTGCATCCCATTACCTCAAAAATGGAGTGCCCCCTATATTTACATTGATATTTCAAATGTGCTTTCATTTTGCCCAGAACATAAGTTCTCCTTGCTTCCCTTGCACATGGATGGAATGCCATCAAATCTACACACTTAAAACTCTCGGATTGGCAAGCATAACTTTACATACAAATGCATTCCTGGGTAATGTGAAATTGGTGAATAGACCATTTTGCAACGATCCCCATACTGCAGCGCGTAGTGGTGCCATTTCCATCCCATCCGGGAACTTGTACAAGCCTCAAGTCAGCTAACAACAAAACACGCGGTTAAGAGCGTAAAGAGAATTCAGAAAACTTACCCTATCTGTGACGGTGCACTATAGTTTTGTTTAATCGTCCGGCAGGTGACAAGTAGGGCACAGGTACGATCGAAAATAACCACTTTTTGTCGTGAATTTCAACACTTGTGCCTCATTGTGTTTTTGTTCTTTTGATATTCGTCACATTTTCTGTTTCACACGTGAAAAGATACTTTGTTTTCAAAGGTCCGGTTCAATTCCCCTGCCCAGCGTGGATGTCAGATTTTTTTTTTCCAGGTGTTCACGCTTATGCATTTGTTATGTCCATGTTAATAATTGTTCCCAATGTTCTAGTATGCGATGCGTGTTTTTCTCTCCACTTTGAATATAAATATGTTAGAAATGCGGGTAAGCATCAGCAATGATCTTGTGTACTAGAATTGTATCTTTACAGCTATATATCCCCCCACCATGTACGATCGCTATCCTCCTCCTACTTGTGTTTGTTTCTTTGTATTGTAATTTTAGGCACTGGTCGGCGACGCGAACGAAACACCAAGTTTTTTGTAAAGATGAACTCGTTAGTTCCTGGATGGAAATGGCACAATACGAGATGCATTGTGGGAGCGTGCAAATGTTTATTTGTCCCTATCTTCAGGACCCCCTTAGTTGGATAAAAAGTGACACTTTTTTAAAATACTTTGGATCAAAATAAATCTAATATATAGCCTTTTTTTCATGTTTTTTAAAGTATCTTCTAACCTTTAAACACTTAAAATTCTAACCTGTGGGGTAATTATGTGGCCGTCCCATACCTTTTTTTTTGTTTTTTTTTTTTCCCCTTCTAACGTCCCATTCCGGTAGAGGAACTGCTAGAAAATGTCACGAATTTAAAACCTGCCATGTCGACTATAAAGAAATTTTAATGTCACCGATGCGACAAGTGCTTGAACTCTGTATATTTAGATATATGTTAAGTGAGACAGATTTGTGACCAGAGCACATCAGAATTGCTTAAAATAGTACTCGCTTAAAATGTGCAGGAACATGCCCAACATTCCAACAACATTTCCCTCAAGTCGAATTTCCAGTTTCTTCCTCTTGATCTCCATCTCAAAATGTCAAAACGTTGTGCTAACGTCTTATCGCGACATGAGAAGCATCATATGACGCACCGTGCTGTTACCAAGTGGGCTTGTTGTCGGCAAACTCATTGCTGGCATACAGGGATTAGAAAAATTCCCACATCTGAGGAGAAAACGAAACCATAGACACTTGGAGCAGGGGTGTTTGTTACACTTTCAGGCATCCAGCTCATCTTGTTCACAGTGAGGACCACTACATGTCATACGCAATGGCTAGGAAGATTTTCAGGATTGGGGGGCCACCCCGAGGCGGCCGAGTGGGGGGGGGGGGGGTCAGTGGCGGCGCCAGCGACAGGTGGTGGGGGCAATGTTCCCCATTTTTCTTGCTCCCCAGTTTGCCTCCCCCCCCCCCAGAGAAGAAAAAGCCAGATCTTGGCAAAAAATCACCAAATATATTTTTTTAACTGTTTTCAAATTTGTTAAAAATCTCAACTTTGGAAGCTTTTTCCCCCAGAATTCACTTATGTCCCCCAAAAATCAGTTTTCCCTACAAAACGAAGTTCTGGCGCGGCCGCTGGGGGAGGGGGTGCTTTGGAATTTGATGTTTGGTTAAAAGTGTTAAGATTTTGGGGGGGCTCCAGGGTTATTTGAGCCCACCACCAAAAATTATGGGGGTGCCAAGCCCCCCCAAGCCCCCCCGGCTTCCTAAGCCTATGATAAGTTGTCTTCAGTTCAGATGCTTACTCAGTGAAAATGGTTAACAGGGCTTTTAGAAGTCCTCCTACAGTTCGCCCCAGGTTCCCCCGGGCCATGGAGTAATGTTTCCCTTTTGCACATGCTGTAATTGCGGAGTGTCTGAAGTGGGCTTCAATGAGCTTATGTGCCAAATAGCTGTATTAACATAAGTCATATTTCTTTCGGATGAAATATAGATAGTAACTTAGCTTGTTTCTGCGTTCCCATGATTCTTGTTCCCGTATTCTGTACAAATAATACTCTTGCATCTTACGTCTTGCATGTGTGTCTGTGAGTGTGTCCGGAGCTTCTTTTCCACATTGGAACATTGGCCGATTGTGAAACTTTACAGGGGTCCTTCGTCTTGGAGAGGGCTTGTAGAGTATCTTACCTGGGCTTTCAATGGCGGTTTCAGGATTTGAAAAATGTCAAAAATTACCGGGGGGGGGGGGGGGGTAAGGCTGTAACTGGTCCAAAAATAGCTTAAAATGGGCTGATTTGCAAGAATTTGCAGAATACCGGGGGGGCGCGCGCCCCCTCCCTGGAATACGCGCCTGGCTTGTGCCCCACGGGGCCCAGCATGCCCGTTGTTGCTTAAAAACGAGGGTTTTAAGGTGTCCAGATAAGAAGGCCAGTAATCTCGAAATTGGGCCCTTTTTGGTGAGTTATGGAGAAATTCATAGCATGAGTTATGTTTTAGAGTTTATTTTTTGTCGTTAGGGTGGAGTTTATGGACGAGCTATGTTTTTTGATGAGTTAATCGCGAAAGCCGTGTGACAGCCTAGTATTTCCATAATACTGTTATATACCTTAAAACAAAAGAAACAACTACAATATATAAACTGCACAGACAATTTGTTTAATTATTTGTTTAATTATTTGGGGATGGTGATGAGCTTATTTGTCTAACACAAGGCAACATATATTTTCATCTGCATCCTACAATATCTTCAAACAGCTCATCAACACACTCTAGCATGCATAAGCTCCACACAAGTTAGCGATTTGCAAACCAATTTTGTCCTGGAGACTATAACTTCAGAAGGTTCAGAAGATTATGAATTCATGATCTTACATCTTGTAATATCAATGAACCTAAAATTGTTGATAGTCCTTTTGCTGTTCTTGAGTCAGTGACGTCAACATGTTCAGACAGTTGTTTTGTCAGTGTTTTGTGTACAATCTTTATACGAGTGTTCGTATGCCAACGTTTTAAATCAACGCTTGCGATTTACTGCTGTGATCGTCGCATTACATACTGATGTCACTGACTCGAAGGTAAATGCACAACAGGTTGCATAGCTTGCTTATGTACAGTACAGTGTTAACTATGCATGAGAGTACATGATTATCTCTTCTCTGTTGAATATTATCCCCATCTGATGCTGCAGGTATCTAACCTTGCAGTTTGCATTATGTATAATTCTGTCAAAGAGGCTGAAGTCTGTATTAATTTTCTCAAAAGTTCAGTTAGTTTTTTTTGTTAAAGGGCAGGTCCAATTGCTAATAGCATCGTCCCCAGAACCCCAATTTTTACTGGAAGTGGTTACAATTTTGGTATCTGAAGAAAGCTACTAATTTTTCTCATTTGTTCTGTGTAATCTTTGGGCTAAATGATGTTTAGTTTGGATGTTATGAGCAAAAAATGTGCCCCATTTTGGTTGAGCAATATCATTTTTACAAAGTACTCTATGGGGAATTACAAAATTGCATTTTAGCTCTCACATTAAAACAGCTTTAAATATCAGTGCAAACATTTTACAGGTGGGGTTTTGGGGTGAAGGCCATTCTATCAAGAGGAAAACTTCATATACCTAAATGGGGTCATCCCCCTTTTATAACTGTTTAATAACATCCATTTATTATTGATAATTGAACTGTGTATACCAACCTTTAGCCAAATTGTATTTTGTTTCAGATCATTATATCACCCTGAGTATTACTGCAATGTAGGTGTATTTTGTGATCTTGGCACCTTCATTTTTGTTCATGGTTCACAAGATATCCTTAAGAAAAGATCATTTCCCAAATTTGAGTTTATTCTAACAGTTTGTTTTGATGTTATGAGTAATGTTCATTTCACATTGCCCCACAGGTCACTGTAATTTCAGTAGATTCTTTCTCATCAGAAAATAATTTTAAGAGGTTTCCTACATTTGGAAACAATGCCCAACCTTGACTAAAAAAGCATTGTCTTTTTAGTTGAAAATTACTATATGTTGCAGTTAGGATATGCATGGGATGATGTAATTTTTAAATAGATTCAGTGATCCCTGTCCACATTCCTAATCAATGGCCAACTGCTCTATCTCTCTGCGGCAGTCTGCGGCTTAATAGTTTTACCAAAACAAAATGAAACCGGCTTACTGCACCCATTGTTTACGTACACTTTACTCTATCATCGTAACCTGGTGCAAAACAGAATAAAGCAGGTAAACCAATGGCCGCAATGAGCCTGTTTTGTTTCATTTCGCAAAAAATAATAAACATCTCTCTCTTTTCTGGTCTGTACATTTCAATGGCACTGCATCATCTGATAAAGAAATGTATTTATGCATTCACAATAGCCAGACGGCTTCAGTACATGAATCCCTTAATCTTGCTAAAGTCACCCAAATCCCAATACCAATTTGTTAGATAGTGTAGGTAATTATTATGAATACAGGGACATTCTATATGCTGTGTAGTTGGTTCTAGGGAAATGGTATGTTGATATTTATAGACCTATGCATATTCCATAAAAAGCACCCATCTGGAAATAATGGGAAAAAGGTTAAAGGTAATTTTACTGCTTGGTGGTGTGGTCTGTTTTCTGTTAGCGAGTGTATTGTGGAATAATTTATAATTAGATTGAATGAAAGGGGGCTAAGATGCTAGAATATGCATGTAAACCAATGGCCGCAATGAGCCTGTTTTGTTTCATTTCGCAAAAAATAATAAACATCTCTCTCTCTCTTCTGGTCTGTACATTTCAATGGCACTGCATCATCTGATAAAGAAATGTATTTATGCATTCACAATAGCCAGACGGCTTCAGTACATGAATCCCTTAATCTTGCTAAAGTCACCCAAATCCCAATACCAATTTGTTAGATAGTGTAGGTAATTATTATGAATACAGGGACATTCTATATGCTGTGTAGTTGGTTCTAGGGAAATGGTATGTTGATATTTATAGACCTATGCATATTCCATAAAAAGCACCCATCTGGAAATAATGGGAAAAAGGTTAAAGGTAATTTTACTGCTTGGTGGTGTGGTCTGTTTTCTGTTAGCGAGTGTATTGTGGAATAATTTATAATTAGATTGAATGAAAGGGGGCTAAGATGCTAGAATATGCATGTAAACCAATGGCCGCAATGAGCCTGTTTTGTTTCATTTCGCAAAAAATAATAAACATCTCTCTCTCTCTTCTGGTCTGTATATTTCAATGGCACTGCATTGTCTGATATAGAAATGTATTTATGTATTCACAATAGCCAGAAGGCTTCAATACATGAATCCCTTAATCTTGCTAAAGTCACCCAAATCCCAATACCAATTTGTTAGAGAGTGTAGGCAATTATAATGAATAGGGACATTTCATTATGCTGTGTAGTTAGTTCTAGGGAAACGGTATGTTGATATTTATAGTCCTATGCATATTCCATAAAAAGCACCCATCTGGAAATAATGGGAAAAAGGTTAAAGGTAATTTTACTGCTTGTGGTGTGGTCTGTTGTCTCTTAGCGAGTGTATATTGTGGCATATTTTATAATTTAAATGAATGCAGGGGTGGCTAAGTAGCTAGAATATGCTCAAAATAGGTTGAATTCATATCTGTTGTATATTGGGGGGGGGGGAGTAAGAAAAACCACTGTCATTGGAATTTTTAACCAAAATTCTGGTCATTGATGGGGTACATCAACACAACCTACAACCTCATAACAGGCAAAAAAATGAAAAAGGGAGTCAAGCCCAGGGAAAATGTCAACCCTGTAGACATGGTTCACCATGGTCAACCATGGTAGAACTGTGCTTGACCACATGTGGCCAATTGTGCTTGGCCATACTTTGACCATGGTCAACCATAGGTTTGAGAAATAGCACACAGTCCAACCTATGGTTGACCATGGTCAAGCATGGTCATTTTACCATAATTGACCATGCTTGACCATGGTCAACCATAGGTTGGACTGTAATGCCATTTCTCAAACATGATTGACCATGGTCAAAGCATGACCAAGCCCAGTTGGCCATGGTCAAGCAGAGTTCTACCATGTTTGACATTTCACCTGTTATAGGAGACTATAAATACATTTTACATGCTAAAATAAAAATTGTAAAGTTAACTCCAGTACGATTCAAGGGGTAAAACAAGTTTTGAATAGCATCACCAAAATGCTTATTTATGCTATTTAGCATAGGGGAGACTGGGGCTATTGTGGCCCCGGGGCTAATGTGGCCCCCATACAAAAATTTGATCACTGCTCAAATTTGTGGAGTTCAGAGTTGCAGATGTTAATGTAATGTGAGAGGTACATCCTTCACCCAAGTGCACAGAAACAACCACACTTCTAGCTCTAAGCACAAGGCAATGGGAGCTTATTGCCTCAAGCAGCCTAAAACCAACCTGCAAACAGTTGCATGTCCACTTTGAAAAGGGGATTCTGGTATCACCCTATACATTTTCTTTCATTTTCTTTTGTGATTAGTGTAAGACAATTGACTTAATGCATATTCAATACTAAATAAATTTTAATATTTTTTTTATTTTTTTGGCAAGAAGGAGATCAATAAGGAAGGTCCGTCGGGGCTATTGTGGCCCCCAATAGAAATGTGTGTACAAAATGGTGCTTACACATGTATGTCCAGATATAGTGTGCGGTAAGCTTATTTAAGTAGTTTCAATGCATTTTAAGCTTATTTCAAATCAATGGAAAGTTTCCTAAGTGTTTTCCTCCTTTTCTATTTTCGGAAAGGATCTTCCAAGGACCTCTCAGTGAACACTACATTCATCCATACCATCATGTACGAAACAAATCCGATAAATATCTCAGCTATACAGCAGAAGACAGTGAAATGCTGCCAGCAGTCAAAAGGACGAAAATGGACTCCAAAAAACCTTGCCAGACTTTTGGGGTAAAGAGTTTGGCTCTTCAGAAGTGCATTCAAGGGTGAATCATGAGGACGCCGTGGTGGTGGCCATCCTACTGCATTACCAAAAGCTGTTGAGGATGACATGGCTAGGTGTGCCTTAAGTTTAGCAAACTTGGGCCTAGGTTTTCTCGAAGAACTACTGGATCTTGTGGCGATTGTTGGTAAAGACTTTGCAAGATTCGATCCATTTTTGGATGGCCAGACCAAAATGTGGTGTTTATGCAACATACACAACCGCGTAACTCAAGATGGAGCAAATATTTGGGCCCAATTACATAAATATACTTACCATAATTGTTGACTGTTTTTGAACAGATTACTTGACAATTACTTGAATTAGAAGTAAAAGTAAGTTGTAAAATTTGTACTTTAAAATATATTATTTGGTAGGGCCACATTAGCCCCGATTTATCGGGGCGCTATTGTGGTCCCGTGACCTCGTTATATTATGCTAAATTAAAAGTGAGGAAACCTGAGAGGGGACGACAGAGAAAGAAAAAAAGTGGGGGAAGAGGGGGAAAGGGAGGGGGGAGGGGTGGAGAAGTTGGGAAGACAGAGGAAAGTAAAAGGAAGGAAGCCGAGAAACTGGGGGTAGGGGGAGAAGAGGGGGATTGATAGAGTGGGTATATGGCAGTTTTGAGCAAATTAATGTCAACTTTTTTTATTTGGATATTTTAGACGACTACTAAACCTAGCTATAGATCTGAAATAAAAGTATTCATCCACTCATTACCTTAATGGAAATAATTAACGAAATAATGAAAAAGGGGGCCTACACTAGCAGCCCCAGTCTCCCCTATAGAAAATTCTGGATACCGAATTTTTTTGTGTTAGACTTATACATGTATCAATACAGCACTGTTCTACTAATACGCTAAATGTTGTTACTGCTTTTCAAATGAAAAATCTGAGTGAGCCTTTTAGGGGACTATCTTTAGATCTGTGGACTATGTTTAATTAATAACCAAAAAATATTTCAAAAAATCTATGATTCCTTAAGCCAATTACTATAGGCCTAATTAATACCTCTCATAGTCCTTATTGTTTATTAACAACAAAAACAACAACCTTACCTATATTTTCTTGCCTATTACCACAGAGCATTTGTTGAACTTACCAAATGTTGGGTTTTTGACATGTAAAAGTTATGGAATGTATTACTATCAAATTTCTGTATTATGTTAGTAGCTTTCAAAAGGGTCATGGATTATGTGTTGTTTCTTTGTGTAGTCTCTGGCTTGAGGAAGTAGTTTCAATTTGTTTTTAAACTCAAGAATATATCTTGATTGAGGCCGTTCCTGGATTAATTGATTAAATAAAATGTAAATTCATTTTACCAGATTTTAAAACAGTTGTTGTTATTGTTTAATTGGTCCAGATTGCCATTTCCCAACTAGGAATATGACTTTATTCATTTATTCATGTATTTTTGGTTGTCTTGTATATTAACATCATATCTTCAATGCTGATTCTTGTACTTTGTAAAAGTATTACGCACTGCCAAAATAGGTATATATTTTGTACAGGATGTATGAGGGCCTGTGTGTGCCCATAGCAGGATTTAACCCATGAGGACCCTATCAACCCACACAAAATGTAGGTGTGTTGGTTAATTCCTCATGATACCTTTGAACAACAAACCCAAAAGAAAAAAAAACAGGTTTGGTACCACAAAACTCCTGTTACAACCTAATATGGTGCTTTCAGCAGATATGCAGTTATTGCTGTTTCTGCCATTTTCTGTTTCTCAAAGGTTGATGTAAGAAATTTTTGTTTGAGATTCACATTTTTTTTTTTTAATGTGAGATTTTGCATTGTCCAAATAGTATTTCAAATCCCAAAACAGATCCTGGGAATTTTCACACTATTTCACATTGATTAAACTGCCTGGTTGTCAAGTTCGCGAATTAGTCCGGGTATTACACGCCGGCATATTGATGTTATTTTAAGGTTAATGCTCTCATGTCCGACCCTCTTTTTGCTACATTCGCACACACCTGTCAACGTTCTTCTCACTGCAACTCTTCTTTGGGGTTCATATGGGTTCCATTTTCCTCACTCTGTACTGTCATTCCTTTATTGTTGTATTTTATAAGCCATAAGGATTGGTAAAATTAGTTTGAAGATTCCTTGAATACAAGAATGAGAAAATCATATGATTTTTGAACCGATACATTCTTCATTAACAGGTGGGTTCTTTTTTTTAGGGTGATAATGATGGTTATTGGCAATAATAGGATGGGGGCTATGGTGGTGCAGGATCCCCTTATATTCTATTACCGGCGCCCTAAAATGTCATGTGGTCCAACATATAAAATATAGATGCTCCCCCACTTTAAATTTATATAGTCTCTTTTTCTGAGGTTCAATAACTAACATAGAAAATGGTTCATAGCATGGGTTTTTAACCAAGTATAGTTAGACATGATACTATGAGCTATCTTCATAGCATAGTAGTATATGAGCTATTCCAAGCACAAACCAAGTTTTAGTTTGTGCATTTATTTTATTGAAGTAAATCTGTTTCAAATGACCATGTACTGGTTTTGAAGCAGACCCTCATGCATAAATGGTGGAGAAGACAAAAAAGTAACATAACACTATCTGGTCATATGTCGTAACATGCCTTTCTGTAAAAATGATTTAAAAACAACAACTGGAAAAAGAATTCCATTATAACAAAATATTTTACAAATTTGTAATTTAAAATCTCAAATTGGGGGGGTACTCTGTAGATGTGTAATATAACAGTACAATTGTTTATTTATTACAATTCCAGTAAATTAAAATCACTGTCTGGCTTAGCCTCTGTCAACAATACATCTTCTTGATACCTATTTTGTGTTCCGATCCCTTTAAAATCTATAGAATCCTGAACACAAAAATCAATTGTTGTCTAGCGAAACCATGAAGGAAGATTGGTGATGGGATGAAATGAATGAACGTGAAATAATCAATCCAGGTATGCCGCATTTGCCCTTGACATAGTGTTGGAGGTGTGGCCTAGCCTACACACGACACAGCACACTGCACATCGTCTTGACTATTTGCATGGTGTACTTTGTGTATGTGGGCGTCCTATATTTAACTCTATGTAGACCCGTTGCTAGGTTGTGTAGAATCAGCGGCCGCGTGTTTAGGGCCCAGCTACTTGCTAAAAGGGGAAATGATCTAGAACATAATTGGACTTGCAGGATTAATGTGCATGTTGTGGAGAGGGAGGTTTATGGATGACCTTATTTGACTTCACATTTACATTTTGGGATAATATATTATATACTCTACTGTTGGTTTAACTGGGTAATGTAGTTGAGCATGATGCATGTTGATATAACAGCAGGAAACCATAGATAGCCAAGTTCTAGGACTAGTGGTTAGTGTACTATAGTGAGTGGTGTTAATTAAGTTTTTGCATGCTATTATTATGAGGCAGGTGCATAACATTGTTTGGAAGAGATCTGCCATACGGCACTTTTATGGTCAAAAGGGCGTAAGTTGAGTTACGCCCTTTTGCCTTGAAAGGGCCACCCTGCAAAACGCAATGCATTATGGGATAGATTTTCTTTTAAATGTTGAGCCTAAGTAATGGCTAAAAATATTTTACAAAAATAATGTATCCCTTAATGCATTGTTTTTTGGCCGTACAACCCTTTCAAGGCGAAAGGTGTAACTCGAGTTAACGGCGCCCTTTTGCCATAAAAGGGCCGACCTATGTTCAATTGAAACTTTGAAATGCTATATTGAGTTACTGTTGACCCGTCCACTGCGCAAACTGTTAATGAAAACCCATGGCAAAAAGATGTATCTTTCATGACAATTTAAAGGGGGATGCCCGATTTAAGGATTATGAAGTTTTTCATCTTGATAGATTGGTCTTCCGTCCAAAACTCCATGTCTTCTGTAAGTTTTGGCGCCGATATTTTCAATCCGTTTGGATGTGGGAAGGCTGAAAACGTTATTTTGTAAAAGTACCCCATAGAGTACATGTGTAAGATTAATATTGGTCGAGCTCAAATGGGGCACATTTTTGCTCATAACTTCCGAACCAAACATCCTTTGGCTCTAGATTTCACGTGGTTAATGAGAAAAATCGTAGCTTTCTTCCGATAAGTCGCAAATGTGACACAGCGCTTCCGGTAAAACTCGGGGCTCTGGTGACGATGCTATTCGCGGATCGGGCCATGGACGCTTTAATGGTAGCATGGTTGCTGGCACGTAAAGTATGGACTTCAAAATTGTCTGTATTGGTATCTGGCTGCATGGAAAAAACTAGGTCGACATTTAAATGGGGCATTTCATGATTCCTGCCTCATCCCCACAAAAGTTTAGATTTTTATATGTCATTTGAACCATTAGCCTATGTAATTTATTTGTACCGCAATCTTGCTTGCAATTTGATCGTATTTTGTAAGAAATTTGCAAATTGTATTTTCTGTCTGTACACTGACAGAAATTAAAATTACAGTAGCCTATGAGAACCGCTGTGATTCAAGCAATTTTCGCATAACATCAAACCGCAGATTGTCATGATACTCGCAATGATAGTCTAGGCCTTGGAAAAAGAGATATATTTTACACATAAAAGGAGATATTTCCTGGGCATCCTCGATCGATATCGTTATTTGTACACTGGCACATTTTCATGAATATGAAAAAATGATGAAATTTCTCACTTTGCTTGCAAATGAGAGCTCGGTTAATTGGAAGAATAGAGATATAATTTTACACATAAAAATAACATACCAAAACTAGAATGGGGACATGTAATATAGGCTAACTACACCTCAGGTAATTGTAGGCTCACTTTTGAAGTTTTCCAAATAAAACTTTTAATCCCCAAATGTGTATATTATATTACATGATATCCATAGACTCAGGCTCATTGATATTAACCACAAAGGTCACGACCGGTCAACATGTGCATGCCTGGGAAACATTCATACGGCGTGTGTTTGCTTGTGTTAATGCCATTTCCGTTGTCTACTGAATTAATGTCGCCGGCATCATTAATTATAAAATCGTTCTGTTTACCCATAAGGACGCTGATTTGGTCTTAATCATTTCTGGTGAGGGCTAATGTAAATAAAAGCTTTACAACCGTGCAAAAATATCAATTTTGAAAAATCTTGATGGGGCACTGTATTTCGAATGTGCCAGTGTCTCTTTAAGCCAAATTACAAAATGTAGATTACTGACCATGCCTTCAGTCAATGCACCAAATTTAACATTTAACCCTCGTCTTACCAAGGGGGGGGGGGTGGTTGCCACCCCCCAGTGAACTTCGCTCCGGTGCGCTAAAATGATAAAAACTTTCGTAAAAAGCTTCTAGGTAATCGTTCTCTCATCCTTTCCGGTCATTTTAGCGAAAAAAATGTGAAGGTACCACCTAGTACAACGGAGTCATACTGAAATTTCGGGCATGTCAGACGAGTCATTATCAATCTTTTGCATTTCACATTTACGAATCACCCTCATTTCTAGTATAACAACATTACATAAGTCAAATCGTGTAGCACGAATCCCGACAAGAATATCTCCAAAATACAGACTTAATATTTATTTTCATCGAAGAAACAGAATTGCAGGAGATAAATAACAAGTACAAGTAGGTGCATGATAAATACTGCGGCCATTAGGGTTATTTTTCTTAGTGTAATTGACTTCCGACGCAGCACTGCGTCGGCAAGTCCATGAGGCTATAGTGCTTGATTGCTACGGCTTTTCAATGCATTATTGGCCTTTACGTCGTGCCGACCACCAATGTCAAAAAACGACGTAAAGGTTCCCTGTACTAGGTACCACCTTCACCGGGGTTAGGGTATGCCGTCAAAGTCGAAGGGTGGGGGGGGGGGTTGCCACCCAAGGATATGTTATGGTGCATTGTTGAAAATATTATGCACAGTATGGCTCTAAAACTCTATATTTATGTACAACTAGCCAATTGCAATCATTTAGAGCTGAAAACCACATGAAAATCCGATATCCTATGTTTTTTAGCGCAAAATTGGATTTTCGCCTATTTTCTGTGGAAAATGCCAATTTTGCCGACTTGCGGACTTGATGACGTCATTGTGACGCCATACTAGGTATGTTGGTACTTATTTTGGTATCAATGGAAAGAGGAGGACTATAGCTATCCATTGGTATCAAAATCATAAGCATCGGGTGCTTTATAACGAATTGGTAAACCGTGTTACAAAAAAAGGCTTGGTAAGACGAGGGTTAATCAGCCAGACAGCCAAGGAAGTTCATCTGGAGTAATCCTTGGCACTCTGCCATCGGTTATTTTAAGGTCATTGGATCCCTGATTTGACTGATAATACTAGATCACAGTTCCTTAGTTACTAGTAATTCCATGGTTACATACTGGGAACTTTCCATACTTTTAAGAGGAACAAAAACTTAACGGGAAGTTTGAAATGAATAATAACTTGTGCAAGTTTGTAAATCCATACATACTGAATAAGGCCAAGAAAAAAAAACAAGTTTGTCTCAGAAGACCGCATGCATTTTGTTTAAAATTGGTCTTTCAGCGCATTATTATTTCTTTAGGTTTTTGCTCACTTGAAATTTGTTTTTGAAAAATTTTTCGAAAAAAATGAAAAATATTTTTAAAAATCCTGCATTTCGCGTTAGCATTTTTCTATAAAAAAAGTGCATTTCACATTTGCATTTTTCACATTTCTTCTGAGACAAACTTGTTTTTTTTTTATGGCCTTAACTAGTAAAGCTAGACTGATCAGGTTTTATAGGAAGAATGCAGTATCACTACTTCAAGAAGTAGGGATTGCAATTGTGATTTTCAACAAAAATATTGTTCCTTGAGATTGAGAATAGACCTAGTGTCTGATAGGATGTCATAGTCCATGTTTTGTTATGTTCTGCTTGAAGTATGAGGTATATAGTTCAATATACTTTTATATGGCAGGTTTTGTTTTTTTGCATCAGGCTGGGGGAGAGCAATCAAATACCTTCCCCCACTCAAATTCCTTTCCCCTCACTCAAAATACTTTCCCTTACTCAAATCCTTATCCCCCACTCAAAATCCTTTCCCACTCAAACTCTTTGCCCTCCCCACTTAAAACCCTTGCCCCTACCCACTAAATGAGAAGAAAAGTTATAAATTGATAATATACCATGTTCACCTTTGAAAAATGTGTTTTCTTTAGAAAAGTGTGATGCCCCAAATTCTATTCTTTCTTATGTGTCTGGTTATGCCACTGGCCTTCGAGCATTCACACAGATGTTTGAAAGTCTCATTTATTATGATAAAACAAGAATAAAACAAAAAATATCAACGGCGACACACTTTTGACGACGTATTTGGAGTATGTATGCTACTAACTACATCCTGTGTAAATTTGATGAAATTTCATTGCGGGCAAATATGATTTTTCATAAAAATCTAGTTTTACACGTCTTTCTATGGGAAATAGGCATATAGAGGGCGCTATAACATACAAATTATGACCTTTGTAGGCCTATATGGCAAGATTCCTGCAATGGATTTTTCTGATTTTTGCGGAGGTCATAGCTCTTGCATGTCCCCTACTTATATCAGTTGTCAAAATTGTGTCGCCATTCCTTAAAATTGCTCTAAAAATAGACCATTTGCATGGGGTCAAACAGCTGTGTTCCTAACTTGCTGTGAAGTTAAGTTTCATCACCTTAACATGTTCGATACAGAATGACTCTGACACACCTTTGACAACAAATTTGGATTATTTATACCACAAACTTCATCCTATGTAAATTTTACGAAAGTTCATTGTGGGCAAATATGATTTTTTTTCTAAAAATCTAGTTTAACACTTCTCTCCTTTGAGAATGGGCATATAGAGGGCGCTATAATATACAAATCATGACATTTGTAGGCCTATATGGCAAGATTCCTGCAATGTATTTTTCTGTTTTTTGAGAGGTAATAGCTCTTGCATGTCATCACTTATATCAGTTGTTAAAATTGCATTGCTGCTGTTTAAAATTGCTCTTAAAATAAGACGATTTGCAAGGGGTCAAACAGCTGTGTTCTATCTGTTAAAGCAATATTGGCACATTTTTTGAAGAGTGCCCCCCATTTTCAAAATTTTATATTTTTGCACAGTTACGGTGGTAATTGTCTAGGAAACTACCTGCGAACGAGAATGCTAAAAAATGTGTATTTATCACAAAATAAGCGATTTTGTAATTAGAATTGGGATCCCAGATTGGACTTAACGGCAGAGCTGGAAATGCTACGTTTATGTCCGTCCATGATGAAATAATGCCACCTCGAGAAAATAATCTCTAACTTGACTTTCCCGAACTATTAAAACAACTAATGGATGAGCGTAGACACGTACATGGCGCTATTTCCCGGCTATTTCACATTGGAAGGCCGTTTCTGGCAGCCGTCAAATTAGAATCGGGGATCCACGATTACATTAATTATCTAGTTACAACAGGCTTCTTTGTGACACATAGACATTTCGAGCTTAGCCATTCACAGGTATAGTTAGTTTACTAGCCAGTTCCAATGCAAAAACGTTTGTAAAATCTCCAAATTTTAGGGCGCCCTTCAAAAAAATGTGCTAATATTGCTTTAAGGAAAATGTTCCAAATCACATGTACATGGTTGAGGGCTGTTGGAATGATTCATGGCCAGATCAGGATAGGAAGACAGAGGCAAGCTGAATTTGGTGATGGCACTGTTGAAGTGCATTTACATCGTACCTTGAACTTAAACTAAAATGTGTCAAAAAAAGCAAAAAAAAAAAAAGAGAAACTATTGAAACCTACGGTAATTTTAAGAACGACAGCAGATTTGAAGGCCAATACATATTGCAAATAAAAATAAAACTGGGGTTCCTGATGCATCTATGAACACCTTAACCATCCAAACTTCACAGCTGGTTTCCCCAAAGATTTCGCTGGTGGGTGAGAACATTTGGAAGCGATCTTCAGAATTCTTGTTTATATTTATTATAAGCTTAAAAATCAACACGTAGTATTGTGTAATTATTAAAATCTGAGTATTTTTGTTCTACAGGTTGTTTATAGCAACGCGGAGCAAGAAAATACCCAAGCAGAAATTTGTGATCTTAAGGTGATAACCGACGACCAAGCTAGTCTCATGTCAGTGCAATGAGACGTTAGCCATGATGGAGGAGTGTGCGGAGAAAGTTAATCTTCCCCCGACTGATGAATCGGGATGGTGGAGAAGTATCAAATTCAGGGCATTTATTATATTTAGGCATTACTCTGGAGCTTCATGGAGTGGATCTATAGAAAACAGACATTTTATGTTGCCATTGAGGTGATTACTAGTAAGACATCCGTGATCAAGCGGGCCAATCCAGATGTGCCAGGTGGCATTGAAGAAAGCGAAAAAATTAGGGTTGGTTTGGAACGATACAGTCGCCAATCTGACCCTGTGGCTTAGGTTCCAGTGCCCCTGAAATCCTCGCGTCTGTTATTGAGAACAATTGGAAATGGCTGGTCGGGAGAGAACTCGCCCAAGTACAATCGTTCGGTTCAGCTGCTTTAACTACTGAATCCAGTGTCTGCGTAGCCGGGCTTCCTGATGGAGAGTCAAGGACTATTCACATGATTAAAGTATTTGCCCAACAAAATCATTCTCATTGTTTGCCATATATGGCTTTTCCTTGTGCTCTCTGTCATCGCTGATGTAGTGGAGGTGTGGGAGGCGTTGTATTCACATTTGGTGGTTCCCGATCGGTAATCTTGGCGGTACATGTTCGACCAGAGATTTTGCGGAATCAAGAAGCAGGAGAAGGAGAATGGAGTTGGGCATGGTGGGTATATGTTTAGTTATCTTTTGTTTGTAACTCATTCAATCATTGATATGAAACTGTTTCTTACAGGCAACTTGTTATTTTTTTTTTTATGGCACCATGATGTATTTAAAAAACAATACTTTAAATAACAATATTTAGACAGTAAAACACACCACCTTTGTACTGATTTTGGAACTGTTCTGAAGTGTGGGTTTGTATGATTACTTGGAAAAACCAGGAAAAAAATCAAGTGTAGTGCTAGTTTCAGAACAGTGCATAATTTAACGTCTAAATCTACCTACATGGTTCTAAGAAAATTCCCACCTGGTTTATAGCAAAGGAATGCTAATTCAAAGGCAAGATACTGGTTGTAAGATTTCCAAATGTGCCAAAAAATATTGTCAGTGGAAGGTGGATAAATAATAATTTCAGTGTTCTGTCTAGCATTAAATTAGGATCTTCAAAGCAGGTACCCAAAGAAAGAGTAAAAAATAGGTTGTGTTTATCACCTAAACCATTCGGTTCTCAAATCTTTATTCAAATACACATTAAATACTAATCACTTGATAAACCTAAACCTACTGATTAAGGGACAGTTTCCTCACGGGGTTTAGTTAAACCCAATGGATGTCATACTCTATCTGGACTCTCATGTCTAGCACCATGTTGGCACCCTCAGGTGCCTATTGGGGAGGCAGCACATGTATCAGCTTGTGCTCACCTAGGTACAGCTGCTCACACCCCACCACCTCCCTGTTGCAAGTATTTTCTTCATCTTCTTCTCATTATGGGAAAGCATTGCTTCGGGCGATCGGATCAGTGATAGGTGCCTTCTCTTCTTGCTTCCCAACTGGTTGGGTTTGGAAGCCATTTGATCCGCATCAGATTCCCAACCAGGGTAGAGGAGTTTTTCTGTTAGGCAATAATGGCAGGGAGATTTGTGGGTTTTTTTTTTTGTTCACATCTCCCTCTTCTCACAAGTAGGACAATGGTGCAGCACCCCCCCCCCCCGAAATAAAGAGTTATGAGCAAGACATAACTGGCTGCTGAGGACATAAACAGTTTTTTTTAAATCTCCTTGATTCCTGCTTTGAAGATTCTGGATCTGCCAATGAGCCACATTTAAGAATGGCCTTTAAATACTAGAAAATGACTGCACGAAATGTGTTGTTATGGCTTGAGGTGTTCTATTTATTGTCTAAATATTGTTTGTATGATAGACGTCATGTACTGTAAAAGGGTCATTTTCGCACGTGTAAGTTTTGCGCTTCTGCAATTTTCAGGGATTTCACTTGTTTTTAAATTTGCTTTTTTACAGCTACGTACATAGACTACACGAAAAATAAATTTGTTGCATGGTCTTATTTCGCGCTTGCTCAGAAGGCACAAAAAAGCGTGTGAAACTTAATGTAGCACGAATAATTCCACTTTACAGAATTGTGCATTGACTGGGGATCCAGAATCCTTGTGACAATATAAAACCCATGCACAACTTGTGGGGACAAGTCGTTATGTGATTACAGAAAAGAAAGTTTAGTGCAAAAGCTGCATTGTAGAACGTCCCATCAAAAAATACTATTACGCTGAGGTCTGTGGTCAATGGCTATTGAAATGGTTTCTTTAGGCAATGCAGCTGCCTGAAGAGGAACCATTCAAGAGCCACTGACTAAAGGAAAGAAAAAATGAGTTATCGAACATGAGCATACAGATGTAACACATGGCAGCTATTGCACTACGCCCTCTTGCACTCACAGGACTACGTCACATGGTATGGTTCTGATCGGGGAGAGATTGTTGGTGTCATAGTGAGGATAGTTAATGATAGAACAACTTATAGTGGTTTCATTTGACTCATTCTGGCAAATAAAATGTAACAAACACAAAAACCTCTTTCCCGCTCGGTGTGCTTCTGGTTAGTATAGTATTGCGCGGACGCCTCCGTGGGATCTGACATCAAACACCAGAGGGCAGTATAGAGTCACAAACCACATGAAGCAAATTGCAGGATTGGAAACTGAATTACATTGGTACATAGTTTATCAGCAAATTGGAAGTTTTGCCTGGCCTACCACATTTCTGGTGTGAAGGCATTGTTCTATTTTTAGTGTTCACGGATTTGTTCTACATGAAGATGAGCAACAAAAGAAGAAAGCGGGCAAACAGTTTGTGAAATGTAAGATCTCTGCACTTTGGAAAAATATTAATGTCCATGCAATTTGAATAGGAACTAGTCATACCAAAGAATAACCGTAAAGTACAGAACTGTCACATTGCATCCTACGGGTTCCATGGAGTGAATGTTTTGGTGTTATGAGGATGCATTGATCCATAACCCACTCAACTAGTTAATACATGCAAACAAAAGCCATTTTGCTGTAGAACATGTCAGTATGGTAATCGCTAAATAGATATGTTGAAGTATGTCAAGGATAAGGGAAACATTTAGGTATTTGTGTGAGTGTGACAGAGGAGAAAAGCTGAAAATGTGTGTAATAGGTGTCATATTCTTCCTAAAAAGCGCCTGCGGTGCTTAAGTTGATTGTTCTGGATGCGTGGTTATTCCTCTCGTAATAGCCAAATTTGTTCCATCAGGGGTTACTTTTCAGTGTAAAATATCAAATATCCTTATTGATACACCATTTATGCACAACTCCAAAGATGTCAGTTTTCTAAAATCAGAGAAATCTGAATTGATCATTTTGGAAATTTATATAAAATTTAATTTGTAGGCATGGGCATTTATTAGGAAGGATGCGATAATATTTAATTTCTTCTCTTGCAAACAAGTTATGAATAATCTGATATTCAGAGCTTGACAGGTATGGCGCAGTATTGAAAGTGATCCTCGGTCACTTCCCAAAAGACTTCGTTGTGAGAGCTTATAGAATTTTGTCCAGCCAGACGTACTTTGCCCAGTATTTTTACTATTCTTATAGGATAGAAAAGAATGAAGAGACTCTTTTTACCCATATGCCCCCTCCCCTTACCCAAATCTAGGTACCATTCTGTTTTCTATAAAAAAAAAATGAAAGAATTCATGGAATCAAAATTATAACACAGAATTGTGATAATCCAAATTTCCTTGACAAAAAAAATTGTCTGCTAAATCTGGTGCAGAATATTGTGAAATCCACATTTTGACAAAAAATGTTTCTAGATTGTTTTTTAGGATTTTTAGAAAACTGATAATTGAGTTTCCTTACAAACTTGTAATATTTAATGGTAATTTGAAAATGGAACAAAACATGGAATTGTCAATTTAGAAAACTGGAAACTTGAGTCTCTCTAGTTAACTTGTGCCTTATTAAAAATGTACGATTTTCCTAATATTATCCACCAGGAATGTTTGTTCAAATTTTCTGCTTGTAATATTTGAATCAGTAAAATTATAGAACAATACAATAATTTGTGTCACAGGTGTACACTTTATCATGCCAACCTTTCAAATCATTCTCCACTACTTAATTTTATGGATATTAACATAAATACTTAAAATCATGAAAAATATTTTTAATGTAGCTTTTAACTTTTTAAGGAAAAACTTGAACAGGGTCCACATTGAATTTTAGTAACAATTTGAGCTTGATCCACATGGAATTCAGTAAATGAAGATGTTTTAGGATTTTAGATTAAATCTTGTTTGGGATATAAAATCCATATTTTTTGATATTTTGAAAATGTTAACTGATATTATTATTATTATTCATTATCCACTCATGGCTTATTCTTTAGGATCAAAGCCATAAATGGATTTCATGCTTTGAAATGGACACATTGATTTCTGAGTTCAAATTTTATCCGAGTATGGGTATGTGCTGAGGAATGTGTGGTTATAAAAAGTGACTCATTGATTTTAATAGCCTAATAATAATAATGTACTTTGGATAATGATATTAGTCTACAATACACCAATAGACATTAAATTTTGGCCATGCAAATATCATAAGCCAGTGGTGATCACACCACATAAAGTTATTTATTTCGTGTTCTTTCTTTCTTTATTGTTATTGTTATATTGTTATTATTATTATTTTTGTTCTCAGTATTTATAGTATTTATAAAATATAACTTAAAGTCCTAATCCTATTTGTAACCCTGACCTTGATTCCAACTTGGCATATGTCCCTAATTAGGTTGGGCATAATTGCATTTTACCCTTCGCACCTATTCTGTATACTATGCTGTAGTTAACGGAGTAAAACACATAATACAAAGTGCACTCTGGGAAATTTCCAAATATGGTTGTGATATTTTTATCCACTGCAAATCTAGATTTTCATCGGCAAATATTCGCACAACCTATTTCTAATTGATGTAGTGTGGATTTGGTTCTTAAAGGTGCATGTTCCGATCGTCTTTGGGACCCCCCCTGATTTACCTGGAGGTAGTATCGATTTTGATATCGGATAAGGCCCCCCAAAAAACAAGTTTGTCTCAGAAGAAATGTGAAAAATTGCAATGCGAAATGTGTTTCTTTTTTTTTTTTTAGAAAAATGGTGATTTGAAATGTGGAATTTTTTTTGCATTTGTGACCCACTTTTTCTCATTTTTTCACCCCCTTAGCGGCCAAATTTTAGGTTTTTTTTCTGAATTAAAAAAAACATTCAAATGAGTTAAAACCTAAAACAAAATTATGCAGTCAAGGACCAATTCTAAACAAAATGCGTGCGGTCTTCTGAGACTTGAGACTTTGTTTTTTTTCTTGGCCTAAAAGGCCATATTTTTTTTCATTGTCGTCCTGAAATTTGAGCTCTCAAATCCATTTCATTCCCAAGATATAAACAGAAAACCACCATTTTAATGGTTAACCATCAATATTAGCACAGTATTGAATAGGGCTTTGCAATGTGCATTATTGCTTCTCCCATCAAAACCGCAAGTTCATTTCCCATGGTACTTGATGGGACGTATATGTGCAAGTGCCAGGCTCTCATTTCAAGTAGAGAACACGATAGACATAAATTGGAACAGGCACCTTTAAGCAGATGATTTCGAAACTATTTGACAATGAGAATCTAGATTTTGCAGGTTGGATATATCATGCCCATATTTGGAAATTTCCCACACTTAAGTAGGTACAAAGGGTATGACATAATTATGCCTTTGGTAGAATATGGTACTCATACAGTCATAACCTCCAATCGTAGAGCCAGAGAACAAAACAAAATCTAGACAAAATGGACAGAGGCACATCGACTGACTCTAAGAGCAGCCAGATGCTTAATAGCTGCTCCCTCATTTTGAGGGATCTTTGTAATGTTAAATTCCCATCTCTCCCCAAGTAATTTAAAATGTTTTAATTTTTAACACTTTTATTTGTTTTGTTTACTTTATATTTATCATATAATTTAAAACCATAGAGGAATATCAGTTTGGTAAGCTATCTGTGTATGTTCAATCCAGTGATAAGGCAGTGAGTCTGTCCAAGTTGTGTTAGTGAGTTTAAGTGGTCAGCACCTCACCAATGCTGTAGTTCTCACCCACTCCGCAGACTAGTTATCTACCCATAACTGTGCCGTAATATTTACCTTAGAAAGAGACATCCCTGGAACGTCAATATTTACTACCAGGTTATATATTTGTTACATCATATACTTGATGAATTCGCTGTTCAACCCTCATGCCTGATATAACAAACATAAAGGTTCACCTCCTACAACATGCCACCAAAGTTCACTTAGGTCGAGCATGGGCTGTTGTGTTGTATGTGTTTGTGTTAGTATACTACAAGATGAATAAAAAAAATGGAATTGATTTTTTAAGATGCCATTTTGGTTGGTATTGTATAAATGTATTTAAAAAATGTTGCACTCAAATAAAAGCCATTTCAAACTCTTCGATATATTAAAATTGAAGTTTTTCGTAACTTCTTTGATGTTATACCGTTCTTTGCATATCAAATAGATTTTTTAATTTTGCCCATGGTGGTGTAGCATGAAAAAGTCAATATTTAAGAATATTGTCATCTGATTTGACGCCTGTTGACTTTTTCCTTTGGGGTATATCAAGAGTTTTTTGTATCAACCTGGACTGCCAACATGACTATAACAGTTAAGGAGAAGAATAGTGGCATTTGCTGAAGGCCAAGAAAGTCTGCAAATGCCATGCTCTGGAGAAGAAATCAAACCACTTTAAATGGCTGATCTCTTTAGATCCAAGATGGCTGCCAGCAGACCCTGTGGGACAATATTTGATTTTGGTAACATCAAGATTCTTTAAGAAGATCTTGTAGAGACCCTAAAAATCATGTTAGAATTTAGATTTGGGGGGGGGGGTGCCGGGTGCATGAGAACCCATGAAATCTGCTAGACTATTTGTGTATGCTTAATTTGCAACAACCAAGTGTACTTTAATCAAGTAGGTTTAGTTATTGATTATCTCCAAGCCTTGGTTGGAAATGGTATTGGATATTCAAAGAACAGTGAAGTCTAAGAAGTTAAGACACATTTAGATTTGGACATATATTGAAGAGTTTGATATACGACTTTTTATATGAGTGCAATAATTTTCAAGTATATTGAGACAATACTTACCAAAATGGCATCGTAAAAGTCATTTTTTATTCACGTTGTACTATACTTCTGTTCTTGAAGCAAGCATATCACCCACTCATGAATGTTCTGCTGTTTCTCCATCAATTTCCATTTCCAATACATTTTATCGCAAGTAATTTTCCAAAAAGGCATTTCACAACTTCAAGACATTTGCACAAGCATGTTAACATTCCAGTAATGCACCATTATTCATTGCTTGTTCCCACATCTTACTCTTCAAGAAATTGTAGTGACTTTTGTAGCTTCTTTGCTACTTCCTACTTCAGCATCACTTGATGCCAAACTTGTCAGTTAGAGCTTCAATTTGCATTTTAATTCTGTTTACCAATCACTGTCTATCATTTAGATTTGTGGTGATTTCACAAGAAAGAAAATATATTTTATCATTTGTATCCAGTTGGAGCTAAAGTGATGCCCTTATTATGCATCCTTGGAAATCCAAAATTTAACCCCCTGAGGACTACCCCCCTTTCCTGTCAGTATTTCTGATTGGCTCATTACCTTAATAACATGATAATACCCATCTGAGTAACCAATCAAAATACACCTTCTATATGTCTGTATACACCTTTGAACTTTGCTTTTCTTACCCTGTCTCTGATTGGTTAATTATACCATATAACTCTTTGAATAACCAATCAAATCAGTTGGTAGTACCCATGGTGTTAAGCATGTCAAAAAAGAGAAATTGCATGCTAAATAAGTCAATGGCATGCTAAATAGCTGCAAAACCTGATGAGTGTGATGAACGGCATGTGTATCCCTCCTTTACCATTGGTCAGTAATACCTTGTATGGCCATGCCTATTAGTGATTGATGCTCGTACCATATACAAGTATCCATGTATCACTGCATGTACAGTATGATAAAACTGGGTGAAGTAGACCAACAAGAATGTTGACTGAGGATACTAGCATTATGAGCTATTATGTAAACATGCAGAGTTATGTCTCTATAGAAACATTGATTTACTCTTAATGTTGAAAATCTTGCCCGGGGCTGAAATATGTTTCTTGACTAGTTACTCATTCACATGTAGTTTAATTATTAATGTAATAATAACATTATTTTTTTGACAGTTACATTGCTATTAGCAGGGAAAA